>WYDI02017705.1:0-27591 GCA_009867235.2 Psittacus erithacus | reverse complement strand
AGGGAAGGGAAGGGAAGGGAAGGGAAGGGAAGGGAAGGGAAGGGAAGGGAAGGGAAGGGAAGGGAAGGGAAGGGGAATTCCTGGTGGCCCATTGCCTTGCCTGGCCATGTGTTTTTTAAGGGAAGGGCTACTGCAGACTGAGATTTTGGCTATCAAATCAGTTGAAGGTAGCCTGAAGCTCTCCAGAGTGGTTGGCACAACAGTCACGACTCCTGCGGCTCTCCATGAACGTGAAGATGGAGGAGGTTATAGTGAGACTTAAGAGCAAAGGCAGTTTTTAAGCTAGGGCGCCTTTCTCCATCTCTTATATCAGCTGCCCCCTTTTCCACCCTATTAACTGTACGAGCATGAGCTTTATCAGCTTAAAGGCCTTAAAATACAGTATTTTGCATGTGGATTAAGGGCAATGTACAGCTCTAAGTAACTCATGGTGATGAATTTCACTTGGAGTGAAATTATAGGGGAGTGCTGAAAAGTTGCATGGCTTTTCTGTGTCACTTACAGAAATCAGATAAAGAGATACAATTTGTCAAAGCTTCAGTTAGAGTAATACATTTGTGCCTGAATAGCATATTTCCCTTAGAGTTTAAATGTTTACTTACATTTAATATAAGAAACCAGAGTGTATGTATTTCCCATTTTATAACTAAATCCATGAAAATTTATTTTGTATGAAAGGTTAAATGACTTAATAATGGATTTCTCAGAATGTTTTTGTATTTTCTGGACATTGGAAAGTAAGTTCATTTTTTCCCTCCAAGATAGTGCAAAAATACATCGTTATGTTCTTGCTTTACCTATGTAAATGACCTTCTCGATAAATGAAAATTGATATTTCAAAGCTGTAGTTTATTATAGCCTGATGGCATGTTAGCTCTTATCATTCAAGGCAGTATTTAACTCTGAATAACATATTATGCTAACCCTCTGAAATTGTTTTTATGAGATTTTAATGCACCATAAAACACATCTGATGATCTTCAGCATGCTAAAATGTCAGTCTAACATATTAATCTAACATATATCTTAGAAAGCAGTAGCTTGACAAAATCTGTCTTCATATATAGCATTTCTTGTACTATATTCATACCTGGATTTATGTGTAAGTATGGGATTTGCAACCTCTGAATAAAATAATTGTCTTTTTTTTCTGTATGTATAAGATCTAGCACAATGAGATCTCAACCATAACTGAGTGTTCTGCAAAGCTTACAGCAGGAATACTGCAAAGCAGCCAATTTAACATTGCATCCATGGGCCACAACTGAAGCCATCATGCCAGATCTGAATTTAGCAAATGGAAGTCCAAAATTAAAAGGTTTTCATTCCTTTGTGTCTGTCTTAGTCAAAATCTTGTAATTCTGGACTTTTAATTTTGTGATTTTGATGGTCCTGTACGAAGAATAGTTTACAGGTGATCCCTGTTTTTTTTCATACTTTTTTTTTATTTATTTTTGTTAGAATAGATAGTTCACAAAAGCAGATTAGACATATTTCAATCTAAACTGAAAATTCGATGTATGTGTTGTTACATATGTTTTACATATTCTTCCTTAAGTACCTAAAAATTAGTAACTGTAGCCTATAACATTTCAAAATGTAACAGATATTTAAATGAAGAAAACTGCAAAAGGCAAAAATATTCTTATTTAGTTGTACTAATTAGTTAGGCGATGGGATTTGGTCCAGAAAACTCTGTAAAGAAAATCAGTTTTCATCTGAAGCCAATTATGCCTAGCTACTAGGTCAAATTCTTTCTTTACCTGTGGACTAGATGTAGCATCTTAACACAGTAAGTTCTTGTGAAATAAAAGTGTAGCAACAGTGGTGCTTGAATGTGCATTACGTTTTCTGGTTTTTAATTCAAAGGGCTTAATTTCTGCCATGCTTAACTTTATAAGGATATATTATTTTTTGTGTCTTACCGGCTTCTGAACTAGTGTTGGAGACATGGGGCCTGAAGGCTCTATAGAGATTTATGTCTGTTTGAAGACACGTGCTTAGAAGCATCTATCTAAACATGTCTAAAACTATCTAATCCAAGACTTACATTTAGGTGATCTGATTTTCTAAAATGTGTCTATCTTTGCAGACTACAGGAACTGACTTTGATTATCCTGATTATATGTCTACAATGATCAGAGGCACTATTTTCTCATATTAAAGAGGTAACAGAGAGAAAAAAAATGAGAAAAATAATGACCTGATATAATGCTGAAGCCACAATAATTGAAAGGAAGAGCAGTATTACTTAGTATATTGTGAACTGAATGGAGGTTGTGCAGTTTAAAGGAGAGGTTACAGGGTCTATGGCACAAGAAAATTTCAATTCAGGGCCACCAGTGGCCACGTGCAGTAGGGAAGATGCTGGTGAAGAAGAGGAAACAAGAAGTATGATGCAGCGATAATAGACCTTGTAAAGAAAGGATTCAATAAGGCAGCAGCTAGAGAGACATAGCACTGACATCAGTTTTTATTAAGTGTGTGCTGCTCTGTGCTGCTGTTCTCCTCATTCCTACTGAAAGAATTAACAAGGAACTAAGTACTGTTTAGGAAAATTAGATTGTATTTTCTCTTTATTATAGGAAATGTGTTTTTTTTGTTCAGTAGAAGATAACAGGAAAATCTATTTGTTATTAAGGAGGATTGCGCATATCTTCTTTCATAAAACAAATCTCTAATAAGTCTTTCTCATATTTTTCAGGGAAACAGTTGTCTGGTTATATTTAGGGGAAATTTCTAGATTGGTACTCATGAAGAACTGTGAGGAGCAGACATAGACTGCTCCAGTCCAAGCAAAGATCTGTAATATGTGCTCATAATGACTGATCTACAGGAGCTGGATATAAACAGGCATAAAAGTATTTATAGGCAAATGATTTATCCTAAATGTTATTGACACTAGCCAACCGCAGACAAATAGCAGTATGTGAAAATCTGTGAAGATCAAGTCATCACCAACAAGCTCAGTGCTACTTAGTTAATCCAAGTGGATGGCTCTTGAAATCAAGCATATAAAACATTTGAAAATTCAGATCTTCAAAACTTCATTAAATATGAGTAAAGCTCCACTTAAATGAATGATGTTGCACGCATATATTTTCAAAAGGAGGGATTTCTGAGCCTGAATGCTTGGCATAACTAATGGCAGTGCAGGGATGCATTTATACCAAGACCCAAGTCAGGCACACACACTGAAACCATCCGTGACATTCTGTAAACCCAGGCTGACCTCAAGTGCAATATTTTAAAGCATTGGACTTCATACTTCTTCACTTCATAGAACTGATCACATCATTTACCTATAAGTGTTTCCAATAGCACAGTATCCAAAACCAAAACAACTAACCAGCCCATCTAAACAAACAAGTGAGCTTTGTACCTTAGGCTGAAAAAAAGGAGGGAAATTATTCCCTGGGATGACAATGAGACAGAAATGAATCACAGAGTATTTCCATAAAGAAGCTGTTAACAGTTTGAAGAAGGCAGATAATTCAATAACTGAGAAGTCTGTTATTTTTCTTTATTGTATATTATTTGGAAAGTATGATTTTTATTTATATGCTTTCTGAGTAATACTAGAGGAGAAAGGACAACTAACATAACAGAAGAGAAACTGTCTCTCAGCTAGACTTTGTAAAGTGAAAGATGAGATCTCAAATGAAGGTTCCTAATGAAGGAAGCAAGAACACTTAGAGGGCAGGAAGATAAAAAAAAATGTGGTTTTCATGTCAGTGCATGAACAAATGCTTCTATAGTTTTTGTTTCAAGTGTGACCCTATGGTAATCCACCACAGTAAGACTGTCACCCATGCAAGTTTGAGTATAAGATGAGACAGCTCCTGTATATTTGGAGAAGGCTTGGAGACAGGGAAAGTAATCCTCCATACGTACCTCAAAGAGGAGAAAAGTGTTTCTAAGTTGAAATCAAATGAGGTCATGTGAAGTTTCATATGGGTTTTTTTTTCCTTTTATGTTATTTTATTATTTTATTTTTTAATATTATTTATTTTGTTTTTGCACGTGAAAGGGTAGTGGATAGGAAACATTATTTTAGCTACAACAGTCCAACAAATTAGATTTCCCATGGCATAGATCATTATAGCTTTGTTGAAATCAGTGAAATTATGGCAAGATACCACCACTCATATTCAGTCCATAGTGTAGAGTGACAATGTTTTCAACAGGCTGGAGGAGATATTTGCCATGACTCTCCTATGCACAGCTGCACTGACATAAACCAGCCCACATGTTGTGCCGTCTTTTTTTCTCTCTTTTTTTGCAAGCAAGCAAACAAGCAAGAACAGTAAATATTATGGTACTTACTTCATCCACAATATGACATCATGACAATAGAATAAGGTTTTAGCTTGGACCATAGCTGTTTGAAAAATGTTTTGCTGAGCTCTGACTAATTCTTGGTTGGGGAAATTCTTCAAGGAAGTTTCTACATGGAACTGACACACCATGTAGATGACTAAGTGCCACTCTTTCTTTTCAGCAAAGAGCATGGTACTATAGGCAAAGTCATTTAGATCATAGAACCACAGAATAGTTAGGGCTGGAAAGGACCTTAAGATCATCTAGTTCTAACATCCCTGCCATGGGCAGGGACACCTCACACTAAACCATGTCACCCAAGGATCACCCAGAAAAGGGAGATGTTAGAAAGACCAAGGCATCTTTGTTTAGAGCAGAGGTGTTAGCTCTGGTACGCTAGCTAACGTGAAGTATGAGGCATTATAATGACCATGACCTGGCATCTTATCTTCCTTTTCTTTCCCCTCTGGGGCAGAAAGTTCTTGTTTTAAGCTCTTTATGGTAGAGTTGCGTTGTGTTTCAGGTACAACTCAGGACACTTAAACCAGAAATTCCTGGTCATAAGCATGAATATATTCAATTGCCAGTATTTATTCATAATATACAGGCATGCCTTTTTGCAGATATTACTCCTTATTTTCTTCACACACAAATGGAGACCAAATCTTGTCTGTCCTTAGCAACACTGACGTGTAGAAAATGTAGCTACATTAACTTTTTGCAATTTCAAAAGTTTTTGTTTCTATTGTGTTTAACTTGTACTGGAGATCTGCTTGGAAAATGCCAGTTTTGAGATGAAAATATATGTTTACATTTATTATTTAGGAAAATAATTAATAATGGCTGATAATGAACTCTTTCATTTTGCCCATATTTTTAAAGCTTTTCTTGAATTACTGTTATGTTGGATATGCATTGAAGCTTTCCCTGAAAGTTAAGCATGACAAGCACAGAAATAATTTTCTGACTTAATGTAGCATAAAAATTGTTAAGATGTTACTGATCCTTCTAATTTAAAACCTTCTCCTGCAACTCATCCTCTTGCAAATATTTTCATTACCTTCAATTTCTTTTGGAAATTGGAGACAACTTGTGACTAAGAGACTGCAAAGCTTGATTCAGTGCTTATTTTGCAATTAAAATATGAAGGTCTTTACAATATTACAGAGATTAGACACAGTGATTACAGAAAGGCTGACTTTCTCAAAATGAGTGCTGTGTTGCAAATCATTCAAAGGACTTACTTTCAAGGACCAACACTCTCCAAAAATCAGGCTCAATTAAGATGTCTCAAATAGGGCTTTCAAAATCCTTGGTTTATTGAAATTCAAGCCACAGTGTTCCCAATGGTTTACACAGTTTCTGCTCTGATGTTCTAAATGGCCAGTTGACCTTGTTTCTCAGCGCTTTGTTTTATCAACTAGTAACATTGCTACTAAAGCTGTTAGAGTATTTTGGGAACAGTACCTCTTAGGTTTTGAGTTTGGGATGGTACTGGTACTTTCAAATTGGAAATCATGACAAAACATATTTTTGATGGATGCTGTTTTCTAGACTTCCCTTTGTCTGTTTGTGTATTTTTTTGATGGCCACAGGAAGATTTCCGCTACACAGAAGTTCCTGGTTTGTTCTACATAGTATTTGTTAGCATAGTATGAAACACAGCAAAACAAAGAGAAAAAACCTCAGTGTATTTTCCCAATAAAATAGTGATCAGTACTCATAAACATTTAGGTAAATCTTTCTTATTTTTTACCATCTGAAGGAACGATCTCCAAGCGCTGAAGCTGGCTACTTCCTCCCCTAAGGGGGTGGAGGCATCTTTTAGGGTAAATATAAAACCCCAGCAAATATGTGGGAAGGAGTTTCTTTCTCTCCAGGTTGATTTTAACATGTAAGGCTTCTTTCCTAAATTGCCAAAAGAAATCCCTACTTCTCCAGGATCCTAAGTCATAAGAACCAAAATAAGCAAAAAGTGTATATAAACTTCTTGCCTAATATTTTTGTTAAATGTGCCACTTAGGAGGGAAAAAAGGAAGAGAAAGTAACCTTTGTTAATCTCTTTTTTAGACATGCATTTGCACCAGGGAGGCCAACATGACACTCCCTTCAGTATGAAAAGTGCTAGAATAAAATCTGAGAGCTCCTCTTGCCTACAGTCAAACACAGCTGCATGAGTTGGAAAAGTGTTATGTAGGCTATAAAATGGGACATACAAATAATCACACTTTTCTTTCCAAAATTCTCTCTCCTTTACAATAAAGGTCAAGCAGAACAGCTCCTTCATCTCCTGGTGTTCATGGAGAAGGACATGCTTGGTAAGCTTCCTCCATACTGAGCAGTATTTCTAAAAACACATTATTCATAGTTAAGCACTAGGGCCTTAGAGAGCAGCTGCTCCATAAATTCACCAGAGGAAGGTGATTAAGTCCTTGTATAGCCACTGTATGATATGCAGACCTCTTGGTGCTTTCTTGCTGTGCTATTCTGAATTTGAGGTGTCGGTGATTAAAAGTCAGTGTGAGATGACTATTTGCAGCTCAGCACTGATGTGATGCAGTAGTTAGTCCTACTGTCATCAAAAAGGTGCCAAAATAACGGGGCCTTTTGGCATGTCATGAGCCCTTTACTCTGGTGTAAAACTGTGTTTGTTTCTTGCGCCTATTTTTGCACCCTCTCTGCCTTCTTATCTTCTAATATTTCTCTCCTTTCTTGGTTTTCCTGTTTCTTGATTCCACTTCATTTCCTGTTTTGCTGTCTCAGTCTTGTGCTGGTGATTCTTCTTCTCTTTGCCTGTTTTAGATCCACACCCTGTTACAACTGAGGGATGCTTTGTAGTTGATATTATTACAAGACCTGTAATGTTCCCAAGACAGAATGGAGCATGCCACACTTAGCTAATCCCATCTTTTCCCTGCTCTCTGTAGATGACTTCAGAACACATACAGCAGAGAGGGGCTCTGATGATGGTAGTGTAAAAATCCACTGCCATATGGGATGTAAAGTCTTTTTTAAAAAGAGGGCTATTGTTTTTCTTTTTTACTGTTTTCAGTACTCCCTTTCCCATACCTGCCACAAGGCACATATATGCAGATGTGCCCTATGTACTGGAGAGAACATGTTCTTACAGTCTAGGAGGACTTTAAAATTATGCCCACCTGCCATTCCATCATCCTTGTAACACTGCATGAATGATGTATATATTGTATACCCAGGGGTGGCAGTATTATTTTCACGGTGTGATTTCCTTGGTGTCCTGTAGCAGCTGTGTCAGGCAGCAGCCGTCTTTGCAAGGATGTTCCTTGAAAAATAAATCTTTGGGTCTCTATTGTAAGTATGATCCCTGGGTGTGGGGAGGAAATACAAGCAAACTGATCTGCTGATATCTTTGGCCAAAGACATAAGACCTGAAAGGGCTGACTTGGCACAACTTTCTTAGTGAACTCAGGTTAAGCAGAATCAACACTTGAGCTTAACAATGAAAAAAAATATGTACAAGGAAGAAGAGACTGAGGGAAAATGAAAGCAAAGTAGTGACAGGACAGATTGCCATTTTGGAAGAGAAAGCCAGCTTTTTCTTATCATCTGTGCGTGGTCTGACTCCTACATCTAAGGAGCTTATTGCATCCTTTACTAAGACTAATGTCATGGTACAGGCATGGACAGCTGAACCTCATAAATTCGCTGTCTGTGCTCCCTGAATTATCATGCTGCTATGCAATGGCTGTGCAGCATCCTGATGTTTTTAGATTCCCCTCAGAACTACTTGAAGAAAAGCAGTTCCTCCACTTCCATGTTTGAAGAATGTAAAAACTCCTACAGGCAACACTGTTTTATTTGACTTGATGCAGAAAAGTTTAATAAATAACACCAAATACAGAATCACAAGTAAAACTGACCAATGCTGCACTTTTGCCATACCTTACCACTGTATTTATTTGGATGACCTCAACTGCTATCAATAGCATTTATAATTTTGACAGATACATCTCTGGTAGGAAATTGGTTTTTTTAATGAAAAATTTACTTTTCCAATTCACATACCACACCGTAAATATTTTAGTTAATGATGACAGAGCTACAGCAATGCCTTTGGCCTGAGAGGGAAGAAAACATGCAATACATGGAGCTACACACGGTCTGCAATTCAATAACACCCATAACTTGAGAAGTGTCTCAGTTGCTGGGGTCCAAATTGGGGCACTTTTCAAGAGATCTTGATGTTTCTGAAAATGCAGAAGACTCCCTCTGGAAAGCACCAAACTTCTTATGTTTGGGGATTTTCAGGGGGGTGGTGTTGGCATTGTGCTGTATGCAACAGATGACTCTATTTGTATTCTCTAAAAAGACAGGTACTTGATATATGCCTTTACCTGTGCCTACAACACTCTCTTGCCATTTGAGATAAGCTTCAAGTATTTACAGTTATGGCTCCCATTTAAGAGGCAAGCTCAAAAACAAATGTCGCTTTGCTGTCTAATATTCCATACACGCTAAAGGTTAAATTGCCACAACACACCATAAGACTTCATGGGTTTCTTGGTCTTCTTCAGTACTGTTTCAGCATTCTCTAACAAAACTGACTTGGGTGTATAGGCCTCTGATCATCCATCCTATTTATTGAGCCTTATAAATTCTATGGGGCTTGGGGCACTTTACTTTTATACATCATTTTTGCAATAGGGCATATTTATTTCCCAAAAAACACTTTTTATGTTGTCCATCTCATTAAAGGGAAGGTTTCTTTTCTCATTAACTCCTAAAGAAGGCAGAACTAATCAGCTGTGGATTTTTATCCCAACGATCAACGTTATCTATAAATTGTGTTGAAAAACTAATTCCTTGTTTCTGCACTAGAGAACTATAGAAATAATGCACGCCAAGGGCAAAGACATATCCTGTGTAGGCAGACGGACTCCTGCCAGCATAATCTGTAAGTGTAAAGTTAACACTTGGCTCTCTGAAACAAGTTGTGACCTGATGACAGCAGTAATTTTCTCAGAACTGGGTCAGAGAGACCAAAAGGTTAAAATATAAATTAATATTCTGCTGAAATGACATGATTTTGGTATTGTTGAGCAAGCAATCATTCTTCCCTGCTCCTGCTCTGAGGTAGTTGTAGAAAAGTTGCATGAAATATGTCTCTCTACTGATCCTGAATGAAACATAAGAATATTTCAAAACTGTCTAAAATCAGTGCTGGTATAACTTTAAGTCTTTTTAGTTTTGTCCTGCAGGTAAAGATTTTTCTTTTCTTCTTTTTTCTTAAGAAGAAGATATAAAATAGGCAGTATCCCTGTGTCTTTTGAAAATCAGACATATTCCAAAACATTGACCCTTTGGCCATTGATCTCCCAGCTGTGGTAGTACTAATGATTTAATGACTCAGTGACTGACTCAAAGGCTCTTGGATGGTGCTCTTCTAAATTTATGTGGAATGCTCTCACAGCAAGCCGCAAAGGGTAAAGACAAAAGGCTCAACCTAATGCAAACCCAAGAGTGAGCCCAAGTCACCTCTTCCTCCTCCCCCTGTCATCACCTACAGCAGCTGTAAAGGACATTCTTCTGATTCGTTTTTATCCATTCATCTTGTAGTGTCAGCCTGCTTACTGTCAAACCGGCAAGTGTGAAGGAACTTGCATTGCTCCTTGTCTGGATGTGTGGTGCCTCTTGGGATAAGAAAAGCCATTGGACTAACTGCTCTGGGGCTGGAAGTATGATAGCAGCAGCATACTTAAACATGACTCTCCTGCAGGATGAATCACTTCATCAGCCTATTTAGATGTGAATCATGGAGGCGAGTAAAGGGATTCCAATGTCTTGCTACTTTAATAAATTGTCATTTGTAAACTAATTTATGTTCCTGGCTTGTACCTTTTTTACATTTCTCAGGAGAAATCTAAGCTAGCAAATACCCTGTACCAGTAAAAGGTGGCAATGTATCCCTTGGGCATGCACTTTTTTCTCCAGGGTCTTTGAGGATGGCTGATTTACAATAGAAGAGGAAGTAGAGCTGGAGGACTTTATCAACCCTATGAGAAATACAAGTTTCTTTTTTGCTGTGGAATTGTTCATGTAAGATTAAGTGGCGCATGTTGGAAAGGACATAGAGTAATGCTGATGGGACTGAGAGGAAAGCAGGAAAAAAGTGTTCAGAGTGAAGGTGGTGATTGCATGGGGCAAGCATATGATGCTTCCTCCACACAATGAACAATATGGGGAAAACTGAGCGCAGACATCCCCTTCTGTGATCTGGCACCGTGGGAATTTCTTGAGGCAATTCTCTGTGTGTGTCCCATAATTCTACCCAAGCAGACTCTGGGTCAGCTTAGAGCTGGAGGGCATGGGTGGCTTTGGGAACACCTTTTCCCACAGGTCTGCTCAGCAATAGATTTGGCAATGGCAGGTAGCACCTCCCTGGGAGGTCAGATGAAGGTTGGCAGTTGCCCATGGTAAATGTATCTTCCTGTTAAGATACTTTCACTTGAGACCAACTGACACGGCTTTTATGTTTGTTGACTTCCATGCTATTTGTGTAGAACACATGCTAGCCTGCGACGTGCAGTGATTAACGCCCAGGGTATGTGATATTTGTACCCAGGTGTTTGCACAGGGCTGCTGCCCTCAAAGTGGCAGCTGTATGGCTCTGCTGCCTGAAAGACTACACAGAAAGGAGCCCTTGTTTGGGTACCTGAGGTGCCAGATCCACACCTCACGCCCTACACTATAATGAGCTGGTTTGTGATGATAAACCAAACACCGCTGTGTGCACAGGCAGGCATGCACCTGCCTGGTGAGCACATGTGAGTGGTTTGTGTTTATGCAGAAACAGGTGCTCACTGAAGTGTTTGGGTGCTTTCAGCCTTTTCTTCCAGCTGACATGGGCACAATACTCTGGACACCTGTGGAAACGGAAAGTAAACACAGAATGCTCACATGAGTTGCTCACGTGCATCCTCCAGTACATAGCAAAGCAAAGATTTACTCTTCCCTACGAATTTTGTAGTATTGTAGCTGGGATGCTCTCATACAGCTTGCCATCTCTTTAATCAGCTAGTTTTAAACAAGAAATATTCCATGTTCTAGAAATAGTTTCACTTATTTTTTTAATTATTTGTTTGGCAAATACTTTTATTTCCAGGGCCCTGTTAATTAATGATGAATCAATTTAACAACTGCTTCCCCCTTGTTATTTTAAGAAATCCTTTTGAGCATGCAACCCATTTGCAGCCATAACCCATAAATATTTCCTTTAAAGGCTTGAAGTGGAGAAGTATGTACTTTAGGTTTCCTTTCCAAACTGAAGCAAATGCTTTAAATGTGCTTGTATTCCTCACTGGCTATCTTACAAGTTGCTCTCTATCACTAGATAAAGCTGGTTGTTTCAGTACACTGGAGTCTTACTGCAATGCGGGGGCTGAAACTTTCTATGCAATTCAGGAGCTTTTTACTTGTTTCCTTATTTTCCTCTACAGGGTTCACAGCTAAGGTGATAGAGTCACCTGCAACTCTGGCAATGTGCTGTGCTTCCCTGCGAGCCAGGGTGAAAGTCTGGCTGCATTCAAGTCAGATAAGCTCCACATTTTGTGCTCTGCTACCAAAACTGGACAAACGCCTGAACTGCTCCTACCTCCCATCATATAAGGCGATAAAAGACTATAAGCTTAATATTGAAAGAAGAGGGATTTATTTTGTGTATGGGTCAGCTAAAACTTATTTGCTTAGCTGATAGTTACCCCAATCATGGTTTTGCAAGTAGGCATATTGCAGTTGGCTGCACTTTACCTGGAATAAAACCAGTTGGATACATAGCTGTGACAGTACCTGAGGATTAAAATGATGTCCTGTGGTTTTAGCATCTGTGCTCTGAAGAGAGATGCAGGAGCATATATTCTAAGTGTATAATCAAAGAATAGGACAAGATTAACTAGCAATATCTGTTCTCTGTAATCAGCTTTGGAAAAAAACAATAGTAAATCTCACTTGATTATTTGATGGGGTCTAGTAAATATTTGAACCAAACAGTAAGATGTATCTATAAACAACTGAAAATGCAAGACTTCAGATAATCTTATCTTCAAGCAGTTACAGCACCTAAACACATCCTCTTGTGCCCCTTCACCTTTGAATGACCCACTTTCTATCTGTGTACCACCTTTCTTATGTCTGTCTCTTAGCATAAGTAATATCTTGCTGATGGGGCAAAATTAGGATTTTGTGGAGCTTTGTCTGACTGGCCTCCATGAAGCTGTGCTTCTGCTATCTGCTTTGTCAGACAATCAGCCACTTAATGCTGTTTCCTTGGTCTAGACTCCTGTCTCCTGAGGACTGGTACTCCCTTAAAAATCAAAATATACTGGGAAAACATATTCTCATCTTATTTATTGTCTCCACAACCATCAGCAAGTATTTGACAGTCTCTCAAACATCAGAGCTCTGATAGCACAACTGAAACTTGATTCTTTTTGAACATGAAGGCAAAGACTTCATACTCACTTAGCAAGAGAAACACTTCAAATAATCAGGGCTGTACTTAGGCCAGTATTATTACATCGAAGGTGAGTCTACAAGGAGAAAACTTATATTTTCCCTGACTTACTGGCCTAGTCCACTCTGCATTTGAGGTGGCTTTGAATAAATTTTTAATAGTCCTCAGAAGTCCCATTCAAAGAAGACACAGAATGCCAGTCAGCTGAGAAGAACAAAATTTTGGTCGTATATTGCATACACAAGACATCAGGACAATTTCATATATTTTTCTGAGTTTTTTCTGTAATAAAAATAATGGCTAGATTGTTCCATTCTTATGTTTTTGTAGACCAATGTGCTAACAAAGAAAAACCCTTTCCTGTTTCAAAGGGTACCAATGGGCAAAAAAGACAGTGGTGTACAAATATGAACTTGTATATCATTCAGGGTTACCTCATTGTCCCCTCACCAGATGTGAAACAAAAATGCAGCATTAATATGGGAATTGGAGCAACATTACCACTGGAATAAAATCTTTTGAAAAAAGATTACTGTGACAGACACAATATTTAATGGCTTTAACTTAGCTGCTAAAGTCACTTTCTATCTGTCCTTCACTGGCACAGGTTGCTCAGAGAAGTGGTGGATGCCCCATCCCTGGCAGTAGGCAAGGCCACTTCCACTACTGGAAAGTGTCCCTGCCTATGGCAGGGGGGTTTGAACTACATGGCCTCTTAGGTCCATTCCAACCCAAACCATTCTGATTCTATGATTGAGCAGGAAGAGGAAAGAAGAGAAATACAGATCCAGCAAAAAGCAGCATGCTGGATCTTAATGTTCTGTACTTGGAGCCTGACCCTGGCTCAATTTTTGGAGTCCTGATATCATAATTTTTCAAATCAGTAGATTTTGCTTAGACTGCAAAAACACAGTTTTCCCATCACTTGGTTATGAAATGGCTCACAAGAAGCATAACTAAAATCCAATGTAGAATCTTTGAAAGAAGCATACAGGCCTTAAAGAAAGCCCAGTCCAAGCGTTGGTCATGCAATAAATTCCAAACTGGGCATGGCTTTGTTATGAAACCTTTGAACAACTCTATTTGGGTAACTTGCCTCCATGTTGAATAATTTCAGGACTCCTTGCTTCCTGAAGATAATAATTTTTCTTACTGTGTTAAAACAGCCAGATTAACGGATGTACTTAAAGCATGTTTCATTATTAGTACATAAATTAACAACCAAGTACTTTACTAATAACACAACTAAGTATTTTCCATTAAAGATTTGAATCTCCTATCCAGTAGTACATGGCCATTGACATAAAACACAACAACTGTGCTGGACATAAACTAAAGAAGTTGAAATTAACTCCCCCTGAAACAGCATTTACTAAATCTGGCTCTAGTATAAGGGTTTCTGTGTGTCCGGGTAGGAGGGAGGGAAGGTCAGTCAGTAGGTCTGTTTTCCTTCTTGGCTGCATGTATATTGAGCAAGCTCAGTATAGAAAACTTTCTTAAAACACTAATCTATGTTCTGATTCAAAAGCAAAAAATAAATCTGATGCCTTCACAAATATGGTTACAGTTAGGTAAACTTTGCAGAAACAAAAACCTGAAAAACAACCTTTAAAGTATTATTTAAAAAAAAAACCCACAAAAAAATCACTTTAGTTTGTAACTTGGTTTTGAAATCATTTACAAAGCCATGGTTAAAGTCCTACTAGACAGGCTATAGAGCTCAGCACTATTAAATACACTTAAACTGGGTTAGTCTGTCCTTCAGGGCAATGCCACAATAGTTAGGGTAGTGCCAAAAAATCACACACTTTCAGAATAGTTACTTGGAAATAAGGAGTCTATTGAAAGCCAATGTCAGTGGTTTCAAGATCCTGTCTCCACCAACCCCATGATTCCAGGCAGTGGGAAGCACACCTGGACAGGTTTCCAGAAGCATAATGTGGGTAGCGTTATGAAGGGGCTGGGAAAGGCTTAACCTCATATGGCTGCACAGTTCAAAAAGCATTTAATACTTGCTGCTTTTTTTTTTTTTTCTTCATTTTTAAGGGTTTAACTTTGTTGTGTGAACAAGCAATTGGATGCATCACAGGAACAGCTCGTTTCCTTTTCAAGGAATGACATGGCACAGCAGTTCCCAAGCTGTAATATGTTGATTAGAGTTCTGTGTAAACTGCAATCAGGTGATAGCTGAACTGGTTTGAAAGTATAAAATCAGAGGAGGAATGCATTTAAAATGCATGATTAAGAAAGCTGGTATAACCAGGTGTCTGAGCTTCAAGTGCAGCATGTGCTGGGAATGATCCCAAGCGGCTGATAACTTTAACATTGGACAAAAGAAGCCAAGTTGGTGCTTCTCTCCTTGGTGGTAGACTGCTGAGCACTGCACATTATAAATAATAGATGTTTCTACAGAGAATTAACTTATTCCTTAATCACCATGAGGGCTGCGGTTATGTGCTTGAATCCCAGTTCAAGCATTTGCAGCTGCTCTGACATGTACTTTTTCTGTTCCCTTGGAAGCCAGCCACCCCTTCCCCAAAGAGCAGTCCTTATTCTTGCACTTCCCATGCTTTCCCTGTGCTTGGGCTCTGAGGAGAAAGTTTTCGTCTAATGTAAGAAAAAATGCCACATTTGACTCAAACTATTCATTCTGTCTAATATATACTGGAAAGAAAACATGACTCTACATCAGCCTTCTTTCTGTAGAAAACTGCAAGCTGTTACCATCTCTTCCATGAAACATGTCTGTGCTAGTGTGCAGCTGGCTGACATTTGTGCTTATCTATGCTGTTGTCATTTTTGATTGTTGGATTAAACTTTGGAAAAGGAGGGGGAGAGTGGGTTTGTATGCCATTTATATAGATCAGAAATTATTTTCTTTATGTAATGAATGTGAGAGAAAAGAATCTGAAATTCATTTTGGCAAACTGCATGAATGTGTAAATTTCTGTGTAATCATTCAGTAATTTAAATACCCTGCAAAATAATAACATGTCATGGGACTAGTCAAATGCTTTATTTCTGAATTAAGTCCTATTGTGCATACAGCTCCTCTACATTGATACCACTTCAGGCGAAAGACAAGAAAAATAAAAAATCCATGTAAACAGAGAGAGAATTTTTTCTAAGTTCTTATATCTTGGGCATGAGCATGCTGGTGTCTACAAATGTTTTAATGATTTGGGCATGTATTTGTTACATGCATTACCACTCCCTCACCCCAAGTCACACTGTGAGACGCCTCTACAAAGCTCAGACAGGAAATAAGCAACTCAAACAAATTTCCAAAGATAAACACTCTGACATTCATGAAATAAGAACCAGTTTTGCGTGTGAACGTGTGCATACACATTTTACCTCAGATCATCAAGTCAGAGGTCTGACAATACTAAGGTAAGAGTAAAGTACAAGTGTATTTTTGTTACTGAGGATGAGGCTGAGGAAAGACTTTGATTAAAGCTGGTTTGGCCAGAGGAACACTTAAAGACACACTTCGGAATATCTTGTTAACATGACCCAGTTGAGTTGCAGTGCATGCAAGGAGTCTGACATTTAGATGTGCATGCAAGCATGCACAACCTTGATATGACACAAAACTGGCAGTCAAATCCACAATGGTTAGGCTAGCTAACACCTACAATTTCCTTTAGGCCTCTATAGCAACCGGGTTTTGTAAGCAGAGTGAAAACAGTGTCTTCCTAAAGCTTCACTGAATATGGTATTCTTGTCTGCTTCCTGTTGTGAGCAACTGCATCATGTGAATGAGTTACAAATTGCTAATTTACTTTGTGCAACGTATGCAGTTATACAGGTTTTCCTGTGTTTCATCACAGAGTTGATTTCTTTACAGAATACATCCTATCTAGAGCTGAAGCTATCACCTGTTGCCCTGATAATGTGCTTTCAGCTGTTTGGAGGTAGGAGGTCTTGCTGAAATAAGACATAATTTTATACATGGTGTGTCCCCTCAGCAGAAGCATAAATCAGTTACTCAGACTTGGGAATAGCATGTTTTTTGCTTGGATCAGCTGGAGCTCCTAACACTTCTGGACATCATTTTCTGAGTAAATACTTTTTCCTGCTCCAAGGATGCACTGATATGGTTAAAATCAGGGACTTCAGGCTGATATGTTCCTATCGGTGGGACAAGTGGCTGGTTTAGGTTCTCCGATTTTCTCTGGAGATCTGGTCAGTCATGTTAGTAGAGCTATAATGTACAGTGGTTTTTAAGCTTAATTTCTCGGTACAGTATAATGGCAAGAGTGTAGTTTTTGCATGATTTCTGGAATCTGGAACTTCTTCCCAAGAGGATGATTTCTCTCTTGATCTGAATCAGTGGGAAGTATCAGTCCTCCAGAAAAACTAACTCCATATGATCTTATGATGTTGGGACCACACAAAATTATAGCGCACACATATCTACTTGTGGACTCTTCTCCCAGGTTTTACACCTGTGAGAAGATGAACTCAGTTCCCTCAAGACATACAAGATGTAAACACTAGTTACAGACTTTCAACACTTTCTCACCTCCAGAAGCTCCACCTAGAACTGAAGCCAGAATCACATGGGAGGATAAAGTTATGTGCGGTACTGTAGAGGAAAACAGATTCGGAGAGGAAGGTAGATATTTATACTTCTCTCCTCTTGTATTTCCATGGTGTCCCCTTCCTCCTGCAGCCTACCTGAGCCCAGGACCAGGCTGATCAGTGCTGGTAACTAAATGGGTCCTGAATAGGTAAAGTCTTTACTTCCCCCAGCAAATATCTGCTCTTAGCACTGCTCAAGATACTGCGCCGGGCACACACTAGTAACAAGCTCCCTCCTCCATCTGTCTCCAGGGCTCCCCTCCCTGCTCAGATGCTCCCTGTGGCTCAGAAACAATAACTGGTTTAACAATAAACTTTCACTCTTTGTAATTCAAATAATTTCAAAGGCTACTTCGTTGCCATTAAGCAATATGAACAAGCTTTTGAGCCTTTCATGACGTTCCTATCCTTCTAGCAGCACTCAGCTCTATTATCCCAATTGCCTTGTTCCTTGCCGTTATTGAGGGACAAATGGTCAAGCAGGGCTGTGAGCTGACAACTGCTCCCTGCTCTAAAAGTGTGTCTTCTCTGTGCCTACAGCAACTGCACATGTAATGACAGCGACAGAGGGGTGATGGGTACTTAGTTCAAGCTGAGACTGGCTTTTCATTATTTTGAGCAGTGCTGCCCTGGCTTACTTTGGAGATGAATGGATGTTTTAATGCTTAAACAAAAAGCAGGCTGCCTGCTCTTTAATTTTCCTAGAATTGGAGTGAATCAGTTTCTCTTTCTCACCATTAATATCGTGCTAATTCTTTAGTGTGTGAACTGTATCCACAGTAACCATGCATACATCTGTTAAAGATAAAAGTTCTTGAATCTGGTGCCCAAAGTCACCAACCATTTTTAATAATGTAATCAAAAATCCAATAGTATTTTTCTTAACATAGGGAAAACAACTCAGAATGAACTACAGGTACTGTCTGATGACTATCCATTAAACATGGAATAAAATTTAAATACTGACAATGAAAGAATGAAACAGTAACATACCAGGCTTTCTCTCCACTTTTGTTCAGCTAAATAAGTGAATAATAAAACTTAGATGCTAATAAGGATCGGATGTGAAGCAATTTAATATTAAAAATGTTTTTCAATCATGGATGATGCTTATGCGTTCTTGCAAAATAAAATTATTTATATTTGATTCATAACTTCCACCAACATATATTAAACCTCAGTGCAATAAAAAAAAAACCCCAACATTCTCATGCTTTTTAGCTTCCATCAGCTGGCTTCTTGTGCTTTTTTTGTATTCCTAAAGAAAGAGGCCATGTATACATTCAGTGGCCCTTATTTCCAAGCAAGGAAATGTATGTATATATGCAAAATGCAGAAGAGATGATCTCATGGAAAGAAGCCCTATTTCCATTAGTGCCTTGTCATAGTTTTTTTACCTTGCTTGCTGAATTTGGCCAGTTCTATTGTTCTCTCTAAAATTGACAGAAAATAGAATACACAGTGAGTGAACTGTGTGCTGCTCCCTTCATTGCCACATAACATGGTCTGCTTCTAAGATCTGCAACATCTACTCTTTGAGTTGGATCCCAGATTTGTCAGGGCTTTAAGCACCTATTACAGGCTGCAGACACCTCTTCCTTTCCTTTGGTGCAGAGTACACATAAATGTATATAAAGTGCTCCTTCTGTGGAAAACTGTTGTATTGTTTTTTTTTTAATTGAGCTGGTGTGTAGAACTGCTGTGCCAGAGTATCTGTGCCCTTTTACAGGGCTTTCCAGAGGCACAGTCAATAGCTCACAGATCCATGCCATATGTTCTCCTCATTTGCTCACATAAAGAGAGACCCTACAGTGGGCAATGCACTACAAATGCCCAAATAAATTAGGCAAATATAGAATACACCATACATTAGAGCAGCCTCGGGCAGCACTACAATATGTTAATGGAATAACTGCACAGTACAGTGACCATGAAAAACAAGATTAATGCTGTCAGGCAGTGTGGACATCCTAAGGAAGTGCAGTGAAGTCCAAGAGCCAGTTTTTTCACTAAAGGTGAATTATTTCTCATACAACACCTACACTGGTTTCTGAAGATCCTACCAAATTGGATACTGGGCATTTGCATGTATTACATAGGGAGAAGGGTCCTCCTTCCTATCTCACCCTCATTTTGAGAAACTCTGTGACTCAGGAGTTTCCGGGAGAAGATGACAAGCAAACCAGGTTGCCAATGTCTCATTGCCTTCAACTCCACTCAAGAGTTCCTCAGCTGGAACCTTCCGATCAGTTTGATCCAAAGCAGTATTCAAGATCTGCAAGAGAAAGCAGTTAAAGTTTCTTCTTAAAATCCCTGTTGTGAGAGGGGATCTGTAGGCAGACAACTGAGCAACAGCTCTATCTGACTTCTCCCTTTAGGAGGTGAGAATTTTATGCCTTTTTCAGTCCAGTCATCCCAAATGTGTACAGCCAATATTGTCCATGTTTCTCTTTTTTGTCATTATTTAATTAAACAGCATAAAAGAGAAAAATGCAGCTCCTCAGATATACACTGTCAATTATTTCATATGTTTCTTCACATATTTGCAGCAGATTTAAGTATTTACATGAATTTTTTAGACATTTTTCTGAGTATTTTTCATTTTATATACATATATTTCTTCTCTGGGTCAAAATAGATATTTCTGAGTGTGTTCTTTACTTCATACTACATGAAAATGTGTCAGTGTAGAAGTCTTCATCATGACTACACTATTTTTTAATTCTGTAAAATATTTTCTTGCTTTCCTATTGCTTGTTTTTTGTTGTACACTCCAGGGCTCAGGATGATCCTTCCCTTTTACAATGTTAATGATTATAAGCCTAAATTCCATTTTCTTTAAAGTCACACATTTGGCAGCTAATCTCTTTACCATATAAAACCCCCCCATGTGGTTGGGTCTTTACATGACCTCTCACATATCCTCAAAATGTGTCTGAAATCCTTAGACTATAACCTCAAATTTCATCTAAATCAATCCATTATTTGTGCTTTTGCTTTCCTCCTAGGCTCCGAATGCAGGCAATGCAAGTAAAATGTATGCTATTGATCTCTTCAGATCACAGAAGGCCATTTAGAAAATATAAATACTTCTTTGCACCTCAAGTGCCTAAATCCCGTGGCCTATTTTAAATCAAAGACTGAAAAAAGTGAGTCAGGAATTCACCCATAATTTTGTCATCTACTAGGCAAACGAATGTGCTTCAAAAAGGGACTCTCATAACAAAAGAGCTACTTGAATTGTTTATATGCTATTAATTTTTTTGGCAGTTACATTATCAGTAGCAATAGTATCTGACTCTTGCTAGCTCTTTGCTTTAGCTTAGGGCCTTAATTGAATTAAAGGGTATGAACAAGAAAGAAGTTTCAAGGCTCCCCTGTGCGTAACTTCTTCATGATAAAATGGTGAACAATTAAAGGAGTAAGGACTTTTTTTCCTTTTTGCAATTCCCAGTTGTATTTATTTGAAAAGGATAAGGCAACTTTGTTATCCTCTGGATGATAAAATCGGGGTTGATTTTTCCATACAAGCAAAGCAGGTCATTGCCTAGGGAAAAATACAAGAAGAACTGAATCTTCTATAATTATATTGGGGATTTCTGAGGGAGAGCAAAGGGACTCCTGTTTGTCAAGGTAGGCAGCAATGCCTTAAATTCAGCTCTGGACAGACAGGCAATTAGATCGGCTTGTTCAGGATCACAGTATCTGTTTCTGTCACCTGAAATATGTAAGATGGATAACAGAGGCCCCTGAAGAAGAAGTGGCATTATAACAAAACAGGATATCATCTCATTCATTGTTGCCATAGTGGCGACAAAAAGAAATGCTTTAAAGAAATGCTTGAATTTGAGCTTTTGCTTTTGCTTAAAGCTTTTGTTGTACACAAATTTTAGTGGTTTTGATTTGTTTTGTTTTGTTTTATTCTTGGGTTTTGTTTGTTTTTTTGTTTTTTTAAATACAAGGTGGCAAACTCACACTCATCTAAAACATTAAGGAGATGACCTCCTAACCATGTAGCCTGCTCCACCCTGGTACAATTTCTGGTGTTTAAGGAAGGCATCCTAGGAGAAGGGATTGCATTTGTGGTGATCCACTACTACAGTGACCTCGTATATTTAAAGCGTGCTCATAAAAAAACAGTTTGGAAAAACAGGTCACTGAGTTCATGTTCGTGCTGTCATGAGGCCAACAGTCATGCCTCAGATGGGAGATAGAGAGCTGTGACTTTAATCTATGCAGGGTAGCCCCTGTCACTCGTATATTTAGATGCATTATCAGCTACCACTGCAGCAATGCCTTCCTCCATGCTCACAGCATTTAAGTAGCCTGATGTATGTCATCCTTGCGAAGGACCATGTACCTAATGGGTCCATCCACTAATGCACAGAGCCCACGAGACTGGGATAGGGTGGTCACATACAGCCCTCAGGACCAGGCTCCAGAAGATGCATATTGAGTTTTGGGTCCTTGGCACCAAAAGTTTCACTGCCTAAATTTGCTTCTCTTGGGCCACAGCATACAGACACAGCTACTGTGCGGCCTTGTGGGCATGGACACAGGTTGTAATTCAGGGTGAGGAGATGCAGAACAGGCAAAAGAAGTGTTAATCAATCAGGAGTTAAAATGGGAATCATATAGGAACAAAAAGACTCTTCTGCCCTAGCTTTTCTTTCTAAGCACGCCTGCGGATGCAGCCTGTGTTAACCAAGCCCTCTGCAGGTCTCCCAGGGGCAGTGGGGTAGAGATCCCAATGTCTTCTCATCTTTATGGGAAACCAGCTACAGCCAGGGACATACAGAGAGGGTATGGGAGAGCCTGCACATGAAGAGAAAAGGGCTGACTGTTTTGGTTTTGTTGGTTTTTTTTTATTTTCATAAAAGGCTTTGCTGGGTGGAGGTGAAAATAATTACTCATCTTTTACAAGCTCTGGGACGTACAAATTACATACCTAAATAAACCTGAATTGCTCCACTACTTGCAGTTATACAGTTATGTCTGTTTTCTGTTCTGGCAAGTTGAAGAGAGCTTAAACTTTTCTATTTCTTTTCAGGGGATATACTCAGTTCTCTTCAAAGGTACTACCTGTGCATATGAAACTGAAAGTCAAAAGAGATTTTTTCCTCTTTTGGGCTAGGACTTTATTTGTGTGAATAGTGTAGTCCCAATTTAATAGTAAAACTTCAAAGTCTGTTAACTGAAAACATTTTCAAATGTCTTTAGAATTTAATTTGCTGTTTTCATCTACATTGTAAATGACTTGTTGAGGAAAGTGCCCACTGAACTGTTTTATCTGTGCAGTAATTCATCATTTTTTATAAAATGGGTTTTCGTTCTTTTAGTAGTCACAGAGGGATTCAAATAATTCAAATTAGCAAATGGGTGATATTCATTGCTGTTTGTGTTGCTTCATTTGCATGAGAGAAACAGTTCATTCAACCATCCTAGAAATAATGTATGCCTGTTACAGTAACATATATGCCTAACTCCCTTTGAAGTGGCCCTTCAGTATTCCAGCATTTTTGATAACTTTTAAACCCATTTTCTATGTGCATAGAGTAACCAAAGTTCTCCGGTCCTAGGGCTTAGAGCTAGATGCTAAAGGGCTACTAAGTTCTTAAGGTCTACAGTTCCTAACCAGCATCCTTTGGACCCTGTTTCTTCACAATGCCTGATCTCATACTCTCCTATTGGTGAAAAAGAACTCAGCTATTTCCGGACTTTTTAAAGCTTTGACAGTTAAAACTGAGAAAAACAACAAATGTGAATGTCAGTCAGTAGGTCAAAATCCAGGTGAAGGAAAAGAAAATTGGCTTGGTAAATTTTAAAGGAAAGGGTTCTAAATCATTCAGCGCAGTGAAAAATGTTGTGAAAAGCCTGCCCTCTTTCCACAGAAGTCCATGGCAAAATTATTCTGACATCAGAAGAAAGCCTGTTGAATTTGGGAAGTGTATGCACTGGCAAACAGCTGACATCAGTGCACAATAGTGTTGACCTTATGCTTCCAGAAAAGGAATGTGTGGATAAATAGGCTGGCCACCTTCTTTTCAAGGAGTTAGTGTGACTGATATATAATTAATGAAGAACTTAGTAATGATAACTATAAAAGTACTTGGAGAGGAGTCATGGCGGTTATATACATATAAAAAATATTCCACAGCCTTTGTTTCATTTGCTTCAGAAATGAGTACATGTAAAATTCTCCTCCACCCTCCATTAAACATCTGCTTGGTCTCCAATCTTTGGAGTTAATGAGAAACACTATTGCATTTTTATGTGAGCATCCATACCTTTATTTACTACAGGTAATCCTTTATGTCTCTGTCTTCACAAAGGAGAGTGTTTAGCCTTATCAGGAATAGTAAAACTGCTATTGCCTTTGCTCTGAATCCTCCATTGATGACATAAGCATTTCTGTGGTCAATGTAACTGCTTTATAGCTGGAGTGGGGAAGGTAAAGAATGCTTCTGGCACTTATAAACACAGGGTCAAAGTGATTTGAGATTATCAGATTAAAAATTAAATGAGATCCACAGTTATCAAATGCACCATAAGATGGTAAAAGGCGAACTTTCCATCTGCACCCCAAGAAATTGGGATTCTTCACATCAACAGAGCTCCTCAAGGTTTTGAGCCCTCATGGCTGTTGTGCTCGTCTGAGGGTTGTAATTGCCCTTCTCTTCAAATCTCAAGCAACTGAAGGTCATCTTGTCATAGTTTTGGCCATTGGCTGAAATATTGAGGTTAAATCAACAAAGCAGAGAAGTAAGGTTTGGTTCCCCATTCTAAGATTGTCTGTTTTGTTGAAATTGAAATCACTGCAGCAGTCTAGCAATTTAAGATACGTACATGAAAAATCCAGGTTGCAATCATTATTTCTTACTGTACATTCCACTACTTTAAAAATGAAAAAGATGACTAGTGTTCAGGAAATATCAACTATTACTGAGCCATCTTTATATAAACTACTGAATTTGCCTTTGATATAAAGCAGGAAATTGCATAACTGATGGTCAGATCATTTCCTCTGGGACTGTAGCAACTAAAGGAGCTCTCTTATGATAACTCCTGGACATTCTTAGTAATGTGTTTATACTCTGGAATCAATATAGAAAATCCAGGGTGTATGCACCCAACACTTGAAGGCAGCTTTGCACAGATTTGGAATTTTCGGGGGGGGGATGTGGGGGGGTGGTGTAAGGGGATAGGGGAGGAATTAGCAAAGTTTTTTGTGGTTATTAGGGCTTGCTTTTTTAATTTTATTTATATGAAACAAGTGTCTGGGTGCTGGCAGCACCAACTCTGGCATGGCTCTACTGAAACTGTGCTGCCTGGTAGATAGATGAGACCAAAGCTCTGAACCAGTGGGAGGAGATGACTCTGCAGGAAATACCCTACAGCTCCAGGGTAACAAAACTAAGCGGAAACAATGAAGGCATGTCTACACGGAGGAAAGGAATGCGCTGTAGACATTCCCTGCTTTGGCCTTGCACACGTTGGTTTCTTAGTATGAAGTAGCACAGTTTCAGGGACTAGGCTGCAATGACGTGGTATCACAGTAGGGCTGACACAGCTGGTGGGGCAAGTTCCTGTTCCGTAGAATAGTTATGCATGGCTTTAGCTCTCCCTTCTCCCTTGATATCTCGTATGAATTTTTACTTGCTCCCTCTCCACTGACTGCTAGCCAAGTTGTGGGGCACAATGCCTCAAGGTGAAGAAAACATTGCCCCAAAGACATCTTATGAAGATCTTTAAGGGATGCTTTATGCAACTGCTGTACCTCTCATGCATTTTTTTATAAGCAGGCTTTCCTCAAGCAGTGAATTTGAAAAAAATAAACCATGTTTGAAGAAAATCAGAGTGTCCTCTTAAATAATTTAAAAGTTAATTGAGATGCAAAAAAGGAAAGTAAAAGTTCTGCAGCAGTAGGTTCATCCTCTGCAAGCTCGGGATCTTGTATTAATGCATTGCGTAATTGTGAAGAAAATGGCTTTCTATCTTTGCCTGCTGGAACACTCTGTTCCCTGCTCCCAGGAACACTTAATGCCGCTCAAAGCATGTGTACCCAGAGCTGCATGGAAGAATCGAGCGGCTCCTCCCACACAGCCAGGCACATCTCCTTTCTATTGTAAGAGAGGTATCAAGCAGCTTTTTGTTCCTCTGTCTCTGGAAATGCATCAGAGGGGAAAATGGTCACTGTGAAGGTGGTGTTGGAAGCAGGAGATGAACAGACTTAGATCACAAGGCTGTGCTTTTTCAGATTCATAAATGCTATGCATCCCCTTTATTTTTATTATTATTATTAAAGAGCTGTGCTTTCCTTCGTTTTTCATCGCAGGCCTGTTTGAGACATCTGGTTAATCAGAACTAATGGCTTAATCTTATAGAGGTGTATGTTTCTGCTGTCAAGACTTTGGTTTCTGTTTTAGTTAAGTCTTTTCTGATGTTCTTTAAAAACAATGGAGGAAAATAAATGATTTCTTTTTTGGTGAGATAAAAGTAGCTTACTACATCTGCTTGTATTATGTAGGCCCCTTTCCCCCCTTTTCTAGTGCTATCAAGCATGCTCATACGTGTATTAGTGGTCAGATAGCTCATGTCCTGCAAAAACGGCACCATTAAAACCATGAACTTTTTTTCCTTTTTTTTTTTTTTTTTTTTTAGGAACTGGCAATTTATAGGCAATATAAGGACAAGGCTGGCTCCTCAGTTTATGGCACATCTCTCAGAAAGGAGAAAAAAGCAGGCGGTAGGAGCTCTGAGATGCAAAGTCTTGGGATATATGCCCTAAAATCACGATCCTGTTGATTTGCAATTATATGGATAATCTCATCAAAGTCAGGGAGATTACTCATGAGTGAATTTAGGAAAGAAAGTCAGTGAGTGTTCATTGCTTCTGGGGAAAGCGTTCAAGTTGCACAGGGACTGGCCAAGCAGATTAATTTTAGGCATGCAACATGCAATACAATCCCGTTAAAGGGATGAATGACTATACTTTCACGCAGCATGTTTGAAGTGTTCACATATAAATGTAGTCAAGCAGCAATATATATACAGCTACAAAATTAAGAACTGTGTATCTGTGATTTTTTTCCCCTGCCTGATTATATCCAGAAAATCTATCAGTACTCAAAAGAAGGTAATATACAGACTCTCAGTCTGATGTGCCCTCAGCCTGCCAAATCTGTTCTAGAGAGCTAATTATATTAATTTTGTCCTGAGAATTCACAGGGTAAATTTTTGTCTCAGACTGATCAAAATGCTTGAGTTAATACCATTGGAAGGAGAAGAAAAAGCTGAAATAGGAGCAGTGCCATGACTACAAATGACAATGGGAGAGTAAGTTGTGGCAAGTGTTGCCCAGGAAAAATGAAAAATAAAATGGTATGTGCCTGTTTTTACAAGAGTGTATTAATTGTGTTGATATGTAGGATTTAGATGTGACAGACCACAACGAAAGAATAGAAAACAGCTAATCTAAAATAATTTGTCCTCCAAAGTCAGACCCTGCACTGAATGAAACATGAATAGGAGCACCTGATTTACCTCTGGAACCATCATGTCCAGCTTTGGCAGAGGGATGTTATGAATTTGTGAGGCAGGTATGTGTCTACCAACATACTACAGTCACTGTTTTACTGATTCTTCTGTCTCAATAAGTGAATAGTGCAAGGTCCTTTGTAGTCTGTGCAGGTCTAGCCTAAAATCCCCAGTGTTACCATTACCATGTCTCCACGTTCTGCTATTTTGAGGTATTTTTGAGAAAGAGAGATTTGCTGAAGGTGTGTAGCCAGTTTTTAATAACAGGTCCAAAGACACTATCCATTTGAAAGTGTACCTGGTTTCCAAATCACAAAAGTAAATAAAACTGCTTAAGAGAATTTTATGACATAACTGGAAATTAAATGAAAGGTTGTTTTTTGGGTTTTTTTCAGATATTTTAAAGTTTTTCTTTAAAAATCTTTCTAGGTTTTTTTAACTACATCATAGAATCATAGAATGTTTTGGGTTGGAAAGGACCTTAAGCTCATCTAGTTCCAACCTCCCTGCCATGGACAGGGACACCTTCCATTAGACCAGGTTGCTCATTGTCATGGGTTCAGCACACCTCACTTAAGTGTTTTACTACCAGCTACCACAGGGCTATGTTTCAGGAGGGTTATTGCAGAGGTGAAACATGAGGGTCACTTGTAGAGCTT
>WYDI02017704.1:0-47824 GCA_009867235.2 Psittacus erithacus | reverse complement strand
TTTTTCTTTTTCTTTTTCTTTTTCTTTTTCTTTTTCTTTTTCTTTTTCTTTTTCTTTTTCTTTTTCTTTTTCCTTTTCTTTTTCTTTTTCTTTTTCTTTCTTTTTCTTTTTCTTTTTCTTTTTTTTCTTTTTCTTTTTCTTTTTCCTTTTCTTTTTCTTTTTCTTTCTTTTTTTTTTTTTAATAGTTTTTTAACCCAGGTTTATCACCAAATAAAATACAGTGTGTCATTACATTTTTGGAAATATATGCTTGTAATCATGAAATACTTAATTAGATATACTAGAAAAAAAGTCCACCCACTCTGTTAGCTTAGGAAGTGCAACATCAGGCACTTGAAGAGTAATGGATTCAAATAACTCCCTTTCCTTCCCCTCTTCCATGCTTTGTTTACCACCTCTTCAGTATTTTATACAGAAAATGCATTATTATTATCTTTTGTAATATTTCCAACACTAAATCTTTAAACACTTACACATTTGTTTAACATTATGTGCTGATAAAAAACCTGTTAATATCCATGTCATTACCTAGAAGCTAAAATACAACTGTAAGAAAATCTTGTCAGCAAGGCATTTATAAGTGCATCTTAAATCTGTGGGATGAGGCATCAACCTCTGGACAGTTAACCTTCAAGAAGGTATCAGAGCAATGTGTATTTTTCTGCTGTAAGTTAAGGAAGATTCCCCAATAAAAAGTGTGTATGCAGCTGGAAGGCCTGCTCTGGAAATCTTTGTGCAGCATGTATACTGTAGGTGGTGCCATCTTACATCATACTTCTGTTCCCAAGCTGCAGACCCTACTCGCAAGTGTTAAAAGTGAATCAAATTCTGTTAATTTTGATATTTTTAATTTTTTCAAACATTTCAACAAAAAATGGGAAATAAAGGCAAGCTGAAAGTATGAATCACATTTAAAGTAGCACCATCAACTAAATCTTCAAACACATTTGTTTACATACCAGCCATATTCTTATTGCTATCCCCAGCTGCTTGGCCTTGCCCTAGCAATCACAGGATTACAGAAACAGCATGTCTCATCTCATTTCATCCACCAAATACAAACAACATAACATAGTTCAGGACCTGAAGCTACAGCTGTACTAAGAAGTGTGGCCAAGATGAAATGGAAAGCATAAACAGAAAAACAAGTTTATAAATAAATAAAACTTAATATTTTCAGAACTTCATGGATATATTAAATATCCACTGAATCACGGAAGTGTTAATGATAAGCTCAATTATGTTCTTTTTTCATTCTTATTTCCTTAAACATAATTCCATGTAACAATGACAAACACTTTCAGAAACATTTTATATGGAAATACATGAAACTTACATTCAGTGCTGATCTTTTTTTTGCTAGCTGTATATTACTGCTACAGTTTAATCTATTAATGAAACAGAAGTGGATTACTATTATCTTGGAACTCTGATACCATAAAGTATTTAAATTTTTCAAATATTTTTATCCATATGTGCTGCTACAAACTTTTTATGTGGCTTACTAAGGCAATCCTTCTAGAAGTAAGATATTAAATAAATTATTATAATTGCACCTCTTTCTTGAAAAGTATTTGTATGGTCTATGTAAATATTAACATTAGATATCTGCTATATCAGTCATCCTCAATTGCAGCAAAAATTGTTTGAGATGTAAGTTCTGTGAAAGAAAACTAATCAAGTATGTTTTAGCTAGAATGTGAAAATTCACCCCTAACTCTTAAAGGGCAATTGGATAATTTAGAGACAATTAATTAGAGAGTGGACAGCAAGAACTGATAAATCTCCCTTTACTGACAGGAAATTCTTAATATAACCAGATTTCCTTTTAAGATTGAACAACTTTTCCTGGTACTTTCTCAGCATACTTAATTTTGATGCTTTTGATGTTTTAGAAGACAGAGTAAATGTTTTTTTCTAGTCGATTAATGAATACACATACCACATTTCGTAATATGTGTGATTTTAAAGTACAAGTTTACTTACATTTAAAACTATACAAACCCAAGCTTCACGTGTAGCTCCAGCTGTTTAACATATATTCATAATCAAAAAGAAAAATACATTATGGATTTATGTTATTCTCTTTAAGGTACTTGAATGAAATTTTTCCTTGTTAGACACAATACATTTATTATCATACAATACCAGCTACAGTTAAGTAGCTGGTGTGTAAATACAACTGTCTAATTTTGTCTTATGCTCTGTACAGCTATTTACATTCTAATTCTAATGAAAAATGTAAATTAAATTCTTTTTAGTCCCTCTCTCCACTCTCTCTCCATCTTCAGAACTAGACCTAATGCTCCTGTTTGTCGTACTAGAAGATAATAAGCAAGTCACTATGAGATTTCTGTTCCTTTAAACTTCTAAGAGGTACAGTATTAAAATGAATTCAGTGAAATACTCCTCATTTTTAATGAATTGCACCTTCCTGAAACTCGATGGTTAAAGGAAGAAAACAGAAGCATTTCTGTGTAAGCATGTCATTTTCCTTTAGATTTTTCCTGTCACTTTCTCATCCTCTATTTATTTTTTCTTTTCTCTTTAATTCAACCTACACTGACTTGCCTTCAAAAATAAATTAACACCAACTGGAGGTATCCAACTGCAGTTTTTAATCTTACAATCACCATTTACTGTCAAAACAGGGACTAGGGGATTGCTTCCACATAAAACATAGTTAGTAGACAAATAATTTGAGTATTCTTGCAAGAACATAGCCTTGATGCAATGATGACGTTTGGCTGTGCAAATTTTTAATATTAAACAGACCTCAATTCACCAGGTCCTTACGCATGCAGTTAGTCACCTTCGCTTATCTCACTGCTTGCTAATTAAGTATGCGATTAAGTAGTTCACTAACTACAGCCAAGGATCGCAGCTGGAAGGTTGCACATAACAGAAATAAAACCAAGTATTTTCATGAAATAAAGCTGATTCATTTCTGCTTCTGTCTGCTTCACCAACTACTCCATGTTCAGTTTCTTCACAATATATAGGACACATCAGTTTGGTTTTTATTCACTAAATGAAAACACTTTGTACATAATATATCAGGAAATGCCATGAAAATAAAGATGTCATTTTAACTTAACAACATTATCTTTCAAAATCTTGTTCAGGTTCATTACAAATTTTACCAGATTTCACCTGAAAACTCAAATCTAATTCAAAATGTATTTGCAACACTGAATTGTCTCTGTGTAAGTAAGTGAATAAGTTCTCTCTAAATAAGTTTAACATAGCAAAAGAATCATAGTCAGTCGTACAAGAAAAGACGTAACTGAAAAGATAGAACCATTTTTCAACCAAAACTTCAGTTGTATCAGCATTAGAATATATTGATATAGTGTTGTCTCTAGCAGTTTTTTGAATGCACGGATGATTCTCAAAACATGTCAAAAAATCAGTGACATTTTTTGAGCTAAAAAACCCCAAACTCTTTTATATCTCTTTTGCTTTAGATTCATAGAAAACTATTTTAAAATAATAATAAACACATTAAGATAAGGCAAAAACCACATTTTGGTTGATTGAATATTATCGTGTCTTCCACATGATAGCAAATACAGACACATTCACATTTTAGCTCTTATTTAAAACAAAGGTAGGCTTTTGAAATGTCAAAAACTTTATTTTATTAATTTTTATTAAACTGTTTTTCACAGGTACCAAATTCAGTCTTTCAGAATGCTTAATCACTCTTTCTGTGGAGCTTTCTGGTAAATTTCTGCAAGTTGTGGAAATCTTCATGTAGCATACTTTTAATTTCTTCTTTTTCAAGGCATCTCATTACAAGAAGATTTTCTGGTATTACAAGAGATGACTTGCTTGGCAACTTCTTTGTAAACATTTTTCAAGGTTCCTGATCTAATTTTTTCATGGCTCCTGAAACATCTGTCATAAGTGAATAAAAAGTGTAAGAATTCATAAAGCTCTTTGAGAAAAAATAATTAAACCAGTTCCAATAAAATGAGAATTACCTGAACTTGATAAGAGTTTTTTGATGCTTAAAAAAGGTGAAGGTCACTTTTTTGTTGTTTTTTTTTTTTTCTTTTTTTTTCGCTTTACGTAAGATTTCATTTGTATTTTCCACTATAATTTCAGATCCAAGTGGAATAGAAGCATCAAATATAATGATAAAATGTTACTATGGTGTCTTTGACCTTTGAGAAAGAAAGCCCCAGAAATTTCATTAACCTCTCTGCTCTTGTGAGATTTAAATTCCACATCAAGAGATGTAGATAGTTTGGATAATCATCTTGTTCTCAAGGTGATATTTGAACTGAAGTTACAACCATTTTGAAGATTAATTTTCACAACATGCAACATGAAAAAAAAATCCATTCAGCAAGGTAAATCAAAGTTAGAATTAATTTGAGATCTGTGTGGCTAAATATGCAATTTCTTTGCTATTTACACATTTTTCTACAGTACGTTATCATTTGAGGAAAAAAATATGTATTTATGACACTGCAAAAACAAGTTCATGACCAAAGCTATGTTCAAAAGTTGGAAGGAAAGGCCAGGGGATATGTGACTAAAGCTGTTCTGAAGGTGTACATTGGCCCTATATTTTGTAACATTATTAACCAGAGGGATTCTTTGGAGATTTTTTGTGTGTTTTTTCATAGCAGTTTCTTCCCAGCAAGTCCATTTCAGTCTTTTGAAAAAAAAAGGGGGGAAAAAAATAAGTGAATGCAACATCCCGGTTCTTCTTGAAAAGCTAGGGTTTGCAAAACCATGCTTGCTTCTAAATTGACCCCTAGAACATATTTTAACATGGATAACCTTATGATGCATGGGAAAAAAATAACCCTTTTATGCATGGCGAAATAGTTATTATGGAGGGGTTAATGGGGTCCAACTGTCAGAAAAGGAGAAGAACATCTTTGGTCATAGGCTTGCAAAGCTGGAGAAGTGGGCTTTAAACTAAAGTTGCTGGAGGTGTGGAGCCTCAGTCCATCTCACTTCTACCAGTTTGATGCTGGTGCCAGCAAGAGATGGCTAAAGCCTAGTGAGAGATTACAGGTCAGCAGGTAAGCACCTGAAGAACAGCACAAACGAATTTCGCCGCTTCAGCCATTCAGTCAGCTTCATCGGGGGATCAACTTAAATGACTCTATGCAACCCCAAATAGCATGGAGAATAAACGAGAGCAGTTAGAGATGTACACATACCTGCAGGTCTGTGGTCTTACTGACATCACAGAGATGTGGTGGGATGGCTCTTATGATCAGAGTGTTGCACTGGAATGATACAGGCTCTTCAGGAAGGACAGAGAGAGAAGAAAAGAAAGGGGTGTCATCCTCTGTATTAATGACCAGCTACTGTGCATGGAGCTTTGCCTGGAAAAGGATGAGTCAGGATTAAAGGGAGGGCAGGGGCAGGTAATGCTGTAGTGAGAGCCTGCTGCAGGCCACCCAGCTAGGAAGGCAGAGTAGATGAGGTCTTTTGTACACAGCTAGGAACAGCATCACATTCACAAGCCCTGGTCCTCATGGGAGACTTCAAAAAACGTATCTGTTGCAGATATTACGCTTAACAGCAAAGCATAAGCAATCCAGGAGATTCTTGGGATGTGTTGATGATATCTTCCAAGTGACAGGATCCAGATAGGAGAGGTGCTAGAAGGTCCCTTAGGGCAGAGAGGAGGGCACACAGCAAGTTCTCTTATGCTGGACTCGACTGGACTTTAGGAGAGCAGATTTTAGACTCTTGAGGGATCTGCTTGCTAGAGTACCATGGAATAAAGGCCTGAAAGGAAGAGAGGCCAAAGAAAGCTGGTTAATACTCAAGGATAACCTCCTCCAAGATCAGCAGACATGCTTCCTCATATCTAAAGGTAGTTTCATCTTATTCTTGCTGTTATCTTATAGCAAGAAAAGTTTACTTCCTCCTCTTCCTACACTTCATTCAATAGTTTATAATTCTTCCTCATATCTAAAGGTATCCTCTCTTTGATACTCTGCAAAACATGAATTTAGGAGACACTTGCAGCACTTAAATCATTGATCCATGCTTCCTGGCTGCATGCATGCCACTGTCCTCACCCTATATATATGAAAAACTGCAGGTAAATATACAACACCAAAGTCACTAGGAGTCATGCTATGACAGATTAAGTGCTGTGCTACTTTTAGCTCAATATATTAAGTCAATGTAGACCTACAGTTATGAAGTACACAGAACTGTCAGGAAATACAAACATGAGCCTAGCTCATACTACTTTATGCACTACTTCATGCACTACTTCTGAATTTGGACCAGCTTTCTCAGTCTCTTTTACATTAATAAGATACATACTGAGGTTTTCTTATGTAGTGTGTAATACCTGTTTGTTTTGATCATACAAAGAGTGGGAGGAAAATGTTGTAATTCCAGTTGTTTACTCTATATGAGACTTGACTCCTCTATAATTAATCCTCTAGGTAGCCATGAAATCAGAGAATAGCACTGCTTCAGTATAAATTAAAAAAAAAAATCTATTGTATTTTAAGAAATCTTGTCAAACAAACAATACATTTGAGACTTAATAGGGCTTCTATTTGCTTTTCAGGCAAATTTTTTGAGCTAATTATTATGATCCAGAGGTTGTTAGAGAAAGGTGATAGAACTTTGCAGAGGGATAAGAAAGGTAAACAAAGAGTGGGGAATAAAAGAAAAAAAAAAAAAAAAAAGTTAATTTTTTAAAACTTGCAGATGAGAGTTTTCAGATATCCGGAATGGTGGGGTCAAAAGATCAAAAATTATTAGTAAAACAAACATACAGTATAGTTGAAAGATGCTTGAGACAAAGCTGCTAGAAACAGCTGTAAGACAACTCTGGCAATAGCATAGAACATGTGAATGAATGAATGAAACCCATGCTGTGTGATACATAAGAATTCTCTTCTGTTGCTGAAATGAAGAATAAAACAAAACAAAAGAATATAACCCCAGAGCAGCAGATAACAAAAGAATAAGCTACTGTTCATTGTCTGGAATCGTTATTTTAATATTCTTGTGCATCGGAGAATTAAATTGTTAGCACAGATAGTGAAGATAAGTAATCTCTATCTACCCAAACTTGGAAATGGTCAGATTTACTAGTGGCATTTTCTAAATGATGGCTTTAAATACTGGAATGCAGTGCTAGAAGTAACTACCTGTGATAATAATAGTTTTACCTAAACACAATTGTACTTTAATGCTTGCTTAGTTGAGAATGTAATTAAAACCACTGCATCACCAAAATGAAAAGAAACTAAAAAAATAGCCTACTTGCTACCTACTAACAGATGGAAGAAAGCCTTGTAAAGGAGATGTTCTGAAGTGGGGAATGATTTAAAAAAAACCTTAAATTTTTTCAGTAGCAAAATGTCTTATCTAGAATTCTCTGAATATTTTTTAGATGAAAATTACACAATATTTTTATGAATGATGAATAAATATCCAGATAAGCTAAAAAAACATTGTTAATGCCCATAAACATGGCAATCAGAGGAAATGGAATTGCAGGACTGGAACGGAAAAGATTTAGGATGCCGAAGAAGCCCTCAGGTTTCTATTTCTTATGAGTTTCTTCCTGGAACATGATAGTTTTCCTGCATACCTCTCAATTTCTCAGGCCATTCCACTAATTCTTTAACTGACATGTGCATGAAAGGCTTCACTGTCACTCATATGACTTGGTGAAGAAGCACAGCCGTTTTCATCTTGTTTGTTATCTGATGCCACGGATGTTATCCTGGTTTTGCAGTGCTTGAGTCTCTGTGAATAAAAACAATAACAAATCATACCCCTGATCTTAGAATGAAATAAAATACACCTTAGAAAGAGTTTTCTGTAGTGCAAGTCCTATCCTCTTGCTGACCTCACCTACAGCAGCCTAATTTCTTTCTCACACTGGTGACAGATAAAGAAGGTTAGAAATAGATGATAGCTACAGGGGTTTTCTTTTTCATCAGACTTTGCTTAGTATCTTGTCAATGTTTTAACCATACGCTTTCACACATCTCTTTGCCCTAGGAACAGAGAAAATCTGTAATCTGTTTGGAAGCAAAAACAATGATTTAATAGGAAAATTTGTAATTCTGATATTGGAAGCATGATGAAGTTGATTTTTCTCTAGATCAGTCAAACTTTAAAAAGGTAAAGTAATGCTGTATACAAAAATAGAAATCAGTGAAGAAATAAACACCAGTCAAAAATATTTTTTAAGTTGTTTAATGCAGTTTCTGAATAAAGAAATTTTTATTTCAAATGAGAAAATAAATTTATTTGTCACCAGGAATGCACAGGAAATCTAGACAAAGTCAAAAGAATATATTCTCTCTGAAGGATGCCCAACTCAAAAGGACAAAGGTTGAGCCAAAGGCATTATCTTAAAATAAATACATTAAGAAAACTAAGTGACTTTTTCCTGTTGCCAGTACTAACCCAGGAGAATTTCTGAAATGTTCTGATTGTAGAGATAATTAACGCCTCTAACAACTGTCTGGCACCTACTGGATAAAGCTAACCATAAATTTGAGTTACATTTTTGTCAAATGTTTGTATTCTCAAATCATAACCAGAAAAACTGGCCAAAACCTGTTTTTCTCTTTCCTTTATTTTCCATTTCTGCAGAACCAGGATGTTAATTGATTCAGATATTTACAGCCAACACCTTCATATACAATATGTATAAATGTCTTTATATATATATTTTATGAATTAACACATAGACAAAAGAAGGAAATAAATAAAAAAAATTAATATAGAATTTTCATTAATAGAGTAATAAGATGCCAGTTGTTGAATGATTTCATTAAGAATACAGAAACAAGGAATAAAAAATAAATTTCAAAGTCTTTTTTGCACAATTTTATATCAGTTGTCAAAGCTGACCATCAAGAACTGTGGAGGTTCTCTATGCTGAATGACTGAGAAATAAAACAGCAAATAAAATTCAGGGATGATACGTTTTAATACATAAGAAAAAAAACCCAATCTCTGTTAATGTATACCTAGGTAGATGCCCTGACAAAAGAATCTCCTACCATAGATAGAAGATCTCTTAGATTCTCCTTCCAGATGTCTCCTATCACAGGCAGGCAATCTCTGGAAACATGTTCAAAAAATAAAGTGAGGTATAAGGACTTAGCAGGAAAGATCAGGAAAATATAGGATACCATAATATGCCCCTGTCTTGAATACTACATGCAGTTATTATCTCAGTGTAAAAAGGAAACAAACAGAAATAGAAAAAGAATAGAGGCAAAAAGGACTGTCAGAAATGTGGAACAACTCTGTAGAAGGAAAGAGCAAATAAACTTTAAGATTTATTTTTTTTTTCCCCTCTGATCACTTCATGTGATGTCCCCTGAGTCATTGGTTTTCTACCACATGGCTTCACCCCGATTCCATGAAATCCAGACTGGAGTGTTGAGTGTCGTAGCCTACTTTATCATGACTCATGAGGAAGATAATCTTTATCTTCAAATATCTCCTTATCAGAACTCTGAATCTTCCAGAATCTTTAAAATGTTCTTTGTTGTTGTTGTTGTTGTTTGGATTTTCAGTTATTTTGTTAGGGGTTTTTTTTGGTTGTGAGTTTTGGTTTGGTTTTTTTTCAGATAAGGTAGAAATCAGAATTAAAAAAAAATAAAAATCCTCAAAATATGAGGAAACAGTTCTGTCTTCTGGCTTGTTTTCTTTTTGTTCATTAATAATTCCTAAAATGCTCTATTTGTTCACTTTCTTGTACTGTTTTCTCCAGTATCTGCCAGTGAGCAGAGAAGCACTTTATGTAACTGATGGAGAGAAGGTTCAGTGCTGAAGGAGCCTTTGATCTGGTGCAGCATACTATGCGCATTCAGACAGTGAAAATGTAAATCTAGCTATTTGGAATAGCTAAGATCACTGAGAAACAGTGGCACAAATAAATCCTACAAGATTATAAGGAATCCTTCACTGATTACAGCGGTGCCAAAGGATAGCTAAGCACCTACATGGAGAAATTTTCCTCCAGAAAAATTGTTTATCATGCTGAATATTTAAAAAATAATGCCGCAAACTGGCAAGTAAGGACGGCTTTCATATTGGTTTACAGTTTTACCTATAAAAACATGGGTCAATAGTAGAATGGCTGAAACAAGACAAGGTTTTTGTTAGTGTTTAATAAAATTTATCATGCCAAGGACTCTCCGAACTTGTATCATAAACTGATACAACAAGTAAACAGCAAAAATTTTGGGAGTTAAAAGAATCTTTGTGCATCTCAATTCTGCCATGCAAATAACTGCCTTACATCTATATAGGGAGAAGTTTGAGAGAGAATATAGGTGAAGAAGAGTACGTGAAACCTTAAACATGTAAAATATATTTTGATTTTAAATTACCATTAAGAGACAGAGTGAAGAACTTCTTTATTCTTTTTTGAGATGAACAGAAATTCAGAATACACAGAATTCATATGTTCATAAAAATTATGGACATATATCCATTTGGCATATGACATGTAATTCTGAGAACCATATTTTATAACAGAAAGCAATTATTTAGGTATCAGTAGCTGAGTTGTAGTAGGGCGAATACCACTGCGCTATAACCAAATGACATTACCCAGATTTAGTATGTCAGTTGCTTGTCTTTTATTGTTATAACTCAGTTTTTCAAGATGTACAACTTTGATTTTGAATAATATTTAATTCTGCATGGCCTCTAAGGAAATATTATTTCAAGCTCTACTGCTAAGTTACCAAAAAACCAGGAGGTAATGCTGGCCTGTTAAGATGCCACATGCACTTAAGAAAACTTTCCATGACCAGGCACCCTACAAAATAGTAATCCAATTTACAAAAGGACTTGCAACCTTCATCTACTTTCAGATTCTTTTCCAGATCTTAAGTATTCTGTATTTCTGTATCACTATAATTTCACAGACAGGCTTGCTGTGGTCATATGCCTTAGAAAGCTAAGGTCCTCAATCCCTTTCTGTGCTATGAAGTTAAACAATGAAATTTTTTATTTTTTTTCCTCCCTCTTTTCCCCTTCTCTTTTCCCACTCTTTCTTTTTTGGTGTGCGGGTTTTTGGGATTTTTTTTTTTTCCCATTTTGATTTGTTGGTTTTGTTTCTGTTTGTTTGCTTTCAATTGTATTTGAAAGCTACAATAACATCTAAAAAATTACTACATGATGCAGAGTTTTAATTTTTCCCACAGTGAAATTCAGGTGTTCTTTTGGTACACTTACATTTCATGTTTTGACAATAAAATGAAGAAAACCATTAAGAAGAAGCAAGATTTTTTCAAAAAAGTGCATTTAATTAACACAGTTTTCTGTAAGGAAGTACATTAGGAGATTTAATTTTTATGGGTTTAGTGTAGCATAAATTGAACTACGTGATGACTAGCAATTCTGAACAGGGCGGAGGGCAGATGATGCTTTTGTCTGTCTAAACTTTCACAGCTTCATTAGCTCTACTTTTTCAAGTTTAAACCTCCAGAGTATTTAATACCCAGTGAAAATTTTATCAGAGAGGGAATGCTCTAATATCACCAGGAGGATGTGCCGCTATTTAAAATACATCCTAATTTTGGAGTATGAAGCCTGTTTTTCTGCCTTTTATTTTAGCTAGCGTGTGTTTGTATATGCTTAAGCAATATTTGGGGAAATATACATTTACTTTTAGAACCTGTGGATATTGTAAATAAATTGGTGTGTATAGTATCTGACAACAGAAACAGATGTAATTATTTATGATATGGATTATTCAAATGATTTCATTAGTTAAGCAAGTATTATGTTGCTTTCCTTTGGTGAAGAGGAAGACGTATTTTTTATTTCCTCCTATTGCATTACTGGATAGGTAATGATGGGAATTAAAAGTGTCCATGGGGAGTGATCAGGACAGGGTAGAGTTTTCCTTTCTTTCTCTCTCCAGGACAAGATAGAGACCACCATTGCTTTAATATTGAGTTTTTTCTTGCTTTACCTAATGCAGAAGCAAACACTACAATAACTTTGAGATGCTAAGCCTCAAATTTGAAATCACAAAAAAATTTACTGCTTAGGACTCCACAAAGCCAAGCTAATGTATTGCTGCAAGCGTAACTACGACTGAACAATTAAATGTGTGTTACCATTCCTTCCATTTGGTATTTCATGTACCACTCTCTAAGTAACGATGAGCATCAGAGAAAAAAGCAGACACTGTTGGCATAGAAACCATAAATACATGCTATAATTTGTCACTTTGTTTCCTGTGCCAAAGGAAACCAGAAAATTCATAGAATCATAGAATTATAGAATAGTTAGGGTTGGAAAGGACCTTAAGGTCATCTAGTTCCAGACCCCTGCCATGGGCAGGGACATTTCACCCTAAACCATGTCACCCAAGGCTCTGTCCAACCTCGCCTTGAACACCACCAGGAATGGAGCATTCACAGCTTCCTTGGGCAGCCCATTCCAGTGCCTCACCACCCTCACGCCAAAGAACTTCTTCCATATATCCAATCTAAACTTCCCCTGTCTAAGTTTGAACCCGTTACTCGTTGTCCTATCGCAACAGTCCCTAATGAAGAGTCCCTCCCCAGTATCCCTATAGGCCCCCTTCAGATACTCTAAGGCTGCTATGAGGTCTCCACCCAGTCTTCTCTTCTCCAGGCTGAACAGCCTCAACTTTCTCAGCCTATCTTCATACAGGAGGTGCTCCAGCCCCTGAACATCCTCGTGGCCCTCCTCTGGACTTGTTCCAGCAGTTGCATGTCCTTTTTATGTTGAGGACACCAGAACTGCACACAATACTCCAAGTGAGGTCTCAGGAGAGCAGAATAGAAGGGCAGGATCACTTCCTTCGACCTGCTGGTCACACTCCTCTTGATGCAGGCCAGGATACAGTTGGCTTGCTGCAAGGGCACACAGCTGGCTCCTGTTAAGTTTCTCATTGACCAAAAAAAAAATATTCTTCTTTTGTACATTACACACATTATTGATAGCAATATTGATAATAAAATATTCCTCATTTAGCAGCAGCACACAGACACAAAAACTGCCATCCTGAGCATAGAATTGCTTCAGAAAGACAGGCAAGCTTTTATTTCCATTTTGAACGTTAATAAGCAAAGATCAAATGCATTAAGCAGTTTGTATGTCACACGAATCAGTCATAGAATCTGGGTTTGTGACTCCTAAACATATACTTATTCATAACATATACATATTATTAGCTCTTGGAATTGTTGTCAGTGTCTTGAGCTTTTACAGTATTCATCCTTTCCCTAGCACTTTCCACCTCCATCTTTTATGCTGTAATCTTATCAGTTTTTATTATCCTACAGTGTAACCATGTCAACTTTCAGATTAAAACTCTCTAAATACAAGATTATAAAGAAGTTCTTGCTGATGTAACTTTTTTCTGCTCTTTTTAGACCACTTTTTTTTTATAAATGAATACTGGCAATAAATCTTTATTCTCATAGTTGTGAGTGTTCTTTACATTTTGCTCTATTCTGTGCTAGTATGCTGTTGAGGTACCTTCCTCCAGAAGTGTCTGTTTCTCAAATGCTGACCACACATTAATATAAAATTTAGAAATCTTCCAATATGCAACTCATAGAAAATTACATCAGAGAGATATATTATTTCTCACAGGTAATTTCAGTAGAAAATATTAAAAGCAAGTGTAACTTGTATTTTAGTCTTTGTACTTCTAAATGAACCTAGAAGTGGTAATACCTCACTCACTCCTTAAAGTCTGAAGACAATCAAAAACTTGTAAGACCATAAAGTTCAGAATTATAATTTTTATCAAACAGAAATGAAAGAGGGTGACAATAAATTAAACATTTATTTCTGTATTTGTACATGTTTTCAGAAAAGCAAAAAGAAGTAGCAGTTACTAGGAAGCGTTTTAAATGAAAAGCAAATATAGAACATACAAAAGCAAAGGAAACAAGAATTTTTTTTTCTTAATTAAAAAAATTACATTAAATGGAACTAAAATTATCTTTTAGAAATTAAATTTCTGATAATAATTTTCATCAAGAGAAAACCATTAGTACAATAAAATAGCTTTTCCAGTGCATTTTTAAAAAAGAATCTCAATGAGTCACCACATTAATTATGATTGGAACAGATAAAAAGTTTCAAAATAAAGATATTAACACTAATTATAAAAAGAGTCACTACATCTATTTTTTAAATTATTAAAATTATATATTACATTGCCTGCCTATCAGACTTCTAATGAAATGCTTGGCTTGCCCTTTGACTTTATGGACACATATATCAGAAGCTACAATGTTTATAAGATTGTAGCATTTGTATAATGCTATAATAATACGATCAAGCTGACACCTGTTAATCATAACTCCTGCACATTCAGAACAATTTTGGGTGGTGGGGCACTGGAATGAGTTGCCCAAGGAAGTTGTGAATGCTCCAACCTTGGAGATGTTCAAGGCCACACTGGACAGAGCCTTAGGTGACATGGTTTAGTGTGAGGTGTCCCTGCCCATGGCAGGAGGGTTGGAATTAGATGTTCTTAAGGTCCTTTCCAACCCTAACTATTCTATGATTCTATGAAATAGAAATGTAGTCAATAAAACAACACAGAACTAGAAAACCTAGTATTCTGTCAGAGAATTACCAAGTCTTCAGCAGCTTCTTTAACACATATCATATGAAGGAACACCTGAACAGAAAACAAACTCTTTGCAAGTGTCTATGGGATTGACGTGGTTTAAGCCCAGTCAGCAACCCAGAACCACACAGCCGCTAGCTCACTCCCCCCCCCCCCCCCCTCCCCCCCCCCCCCCCCCCTTTCTCCCCCTGCTTCCAAAGGTTTGGGGAGGAGAATCGAAAGAATGTAACTCCCACGGGTTGAGATAGGAGCAGTTCAGCAACTAAGGTATAACATAAAACCAATACTGCTACCACCAATAATAATAATGATAAGGGAAATAACAAAGGAAGAGAATGCAACCGCTCACCACCCACCGATCAATACCCAGCCCAACCTGAGCAGTGATCTAGCCCTTCTGGGTAACTGCCCCCAGTTTATATAGTGGGCATGACGTGCTGTTTGGCTAGTTTGGGTCAGGTGTCCTGTCTCTGCTTCCTCCCGGCTTCCCCTCCTCCCTGGCAGAGCATGAGATTCAGACAGTCCTCGGTCAGAGTAAACATTACTGAGCAGCAACTGAAAACATCGGTGTTATAAGCGCTGTTCCCAGGCCAAAAGTCAAAAACACAGCACTGCACCAGCTACTAAGAAGGAGAAAAATGACTGCTACTGCTGAACCCAGTACAGGGATATGTCCTTAAGAAGTGGTTCTGAATTCCATATTAGATATTAATAAAGTGTACCAATGTTCAGTAACTATGCTGGTTTTCAATATTACTACACCCATCTTTACTCACCTTTTTTCTTTGTTACATGGAAAATTTCAGATTTCTGAAAGCCTTTTTCGTATTTACAGCAATTGAATTCTGAAAAAAAGAAAGGGCTATACGTTAACAGGTAGAATTCAATGCTGCAAACTAGGCTGTAGACATGGTAATTATTCTTACTAGTAGAGAAAAGATGTAAAAAAAAAACCAACAAAAACCTCATGAATTAATTGAGAGAAAAGTTGAGGTTTTATGGCAACTTTTTTATAGCAGCTGGGTGCAGAATTTCACTGCATTGATTCAGTTTAGTAATTTGCTTTTATTAAGATGTATTTCTTCCATGCCTCATTTCCATGCCACATTTCTTGTGGAAGCAGTCTTAGCTGCGAATCTTCAAAATATTGAAAAGTTTTCTATCATGTCATTTTCAAAGTTCTCTGTAGGTAGTGGAATTTGATACTAACATATTCCAAAGGAGGACAACTGAAGTGGCATTTTGAGGAAGAGTCTGGAGAAACACCTGGATTGTTGTAAAAAGTAGAGCTCAAGATCAAGGTTCATGCTTAAAGCAAAACTTTATGGATAGAAGCAGGCCAATCCTGATTACTTAATTGCTTTGCATAATACAAAAAAAATTAATTAGTATAAAATCAAGAAATTATTAGTTGCTGATATGACTAACCAGTGCATCTTATCATAATTTATAATGAAGTTCGATTAGAGTTAATGATTTCTAGGGAGCTCACGTAACAGAGGTTATAGAATTTTTTCTTAGAAATCATTATGTACTGAAAATCATAGTCACTGTCCTGTCTGACATCTCCCCCAGGGAGGTGTCACCATCCGCTGTCCCAGCCTCTATTCACCTCAACAACCTCAAACGATAACTTATGGTTTCTACCAGAATAAGAGGTAGAGTCACTGAGAGGAGAGTGAGCCTTAGAAAGGATTAGTCTGTTACAGAACACCATATGAGAATGCAGAAATCAGAAAGTAGAAATCTGTATCTTCTGCAGTACAGAAAAATTGATAACATATTTGCCTTAACTTATTGAAGGAAAATGGTCAATTTAGTTTTCAATCTTGTATTGAGAACAAATTTTTCTTTTGTCACCAAGTATTCAATTAAGTTGTAGGTGATAGTTTATAATATCACATATATATACAGGCATCTGCAATGGATTTGAACAGAAATCTATTAACTTTGGGCTTGTTTTCAGATTTCCTTACACTATGGGTTGATCTAAAACATTCAGATACATTCCTTGAATTATCTACATGCTACCAGTTTCACTGTGGAGAATATCAACTTGCATTTACCACTCATCTTCAGAAAATTAATTACACTTTTGACTGTTATATGAACTGCAACCTTAAAGAAATGCACTGAATCCTATACAGCATAAATGATTATTTACCGGTGATTTTGGAAACCACTTGCTGTCCTACCTCAACACTGAAATGCCCTACTATTTGGCTTTAATGTTTTTGCATTTAAGTTTCTGATCTGTGAAATAGAGATCATAAAAATTTCTAATTTAACAGTTTTGAGTGAATTTAGTTCTCTAAATTTACATGTCAGAGACCCAAACACTATGATAGATGAATTATAATAAACAAAGATAGTAACAGGTGGTTTTGTTTCCATTACATCCAAAATCCAGTAAGCCAGAAATCTCAACTGGTTGGATGGGGCTATTAAAAATGGCACACTAAAACACATACTATTCTGATAATTCAGAAAATACTGAACAGGTAAATTAAAAAGCATCCTATCCAGAGCTCCTTACATTGTTCTCTACTGAGAACAACATGGACCCTTTAACTTATAGCTTCCTCTAAGGTGTTAATAGTAACTTACTCACAGTTCTGTTGCTTTTGAAATGACTTAACCTTTGAACACTGCGGGCTCATTTGGATGTAGTTTTGTTGCATGTTTGTAGACGCAATTGTTCAGTCCTTTTAATGAATTGCCATACATTTAACTACTATACTTTCTTTCGTAGAATCTAGTATTGAAAATAATTATTCAAACAACAATTCTTTTTCAAATAACTCTTTCTATATAGATACTAATAGGTCTAGAGTATGTCTTTGGCAAAGCAGACTGGACATATTTGTTTTCCATGCTGCAGTGCCTGGTCTAAAAACTGTAATCACACAATGACCTTAATCCACTTCTTCTCCTATTCAGATGAGTAGCTTAAATTAGAATTTTTTTCATCTTCCCATGGCAACCAGGTAGTCACGACTGTTGTACCTTCTACTTTGTTGATTGTGTAATTAAATCACTTGCCATTATGTAATACAACAATTCAAATACACAAAGTGTAAACAGGTAGGCATGGTACATAGCGCATGTTCAGTCTTTGCAGACCACCCACAAATCAATACGTTTTTAAGGCAAAAGATAAAAAAGCAAATTCCCATACCTAAAACACTGTATTCAAGACAAACAACACAAATACTACTACTACTACTACTAATACAACTAAGCAGGTAAGAAAAGCCAATAACAGTAAAACAGGCTGCAAAATATCTTGTAATAGATGAACTTCTTATAATGACCTCTTTCCCTTTCCTGAAAGAAATACCTATCCTTGAATTTTGTCTGAAAAAGTTTTATAAGAAGCTTGCCTGTCTTGTTTAGGTACATCTACATCAAAAAACACATTCATCTAGGTATAAATTACCACTTTTAAAAATTAAATGCATCATTCATATATATCATAAAAACAGGCGAATGGGTGGATGGAAAAAATATGTTAGCTATCTAGAACTATTTCTAGAGCTCTGATGCCCCATGGATTCAACCCCAAGGCAGAGTCTTTTATCCTATATAATACACAAGCAAAATCACTCAGTAGTCACAATTTGCATCGAACAGCTCAGTTTGATCTCTGGTTACAGTGTCAGTTTTGAACAATGAAGACCAGCAGGAGTTTTAAGTATTTCATATAAAGCTGGACTGAGCAGAACCCAAATATCTACTGGAAAAAATATTTTAAACTCTTAAACAGATAAGCAGTTATTATCATGAAATATTAATGACATAGCTTGAAATTTTCAAACGGATTTCCTACTAAAACCTTTGTGTGTCTTTCAGTAGGCTTTCTCCTGGTTTCTACGTGCAAGTTAGTGAGACAAGGGAAAAAAAGTAACAGACTTTTGATCAATCTACAAGATCTACTGGACTAATGGCCATCACAATTTTCATCAATGCCTCTTTCACTTCCACAGTGATAGTTCTATAATATAGTAATTACAAACAAAATTGAAAGAAATAGCCACAGAATTTTGTGGCGGTCTTGGCAGTCCTGGGTTAATGGTTAAACTTGATGATCTTAAAGGTCCTTTCCAACCTAGTTGGTTCTATGAATCTATGATTAATTTTGGAGTAACTTTTTAATCAGAAAATTGTTGCATATACACATACACTCACACATACACAAACATATATAAAAGGTTTTAGAAAGCTCTCCTTTGCATTTGACAAAGTACAGCCATTTCTATTTTGCTAGGATTCTGCTTCTAAAAAGTTACTTCTTCAACAAGCCAGAACACAGCTAAAAAGGTGGATAAGAGGAAAAGTCATTTTGGAAAAAGCATTAAACCCAAATTCCTTGAAAAAGTACCAGACAGTACAGAGATAATTCAGGACTTTGAAAACATATGGAAGTACTTAACCTTTGAAATAAAAAAAAAAAATAAATTAATTTTACCATATTTGGGACTATTGAAGCTTTGAAAATACTTCATGCTTCATTTGCGATAAAAGTTATTCAATCTCAGTGAAGTATCAAAGAAGAAATTAATAAAATGGTTTTATGGCAAATTGCCAGAATAATTTACCTACTTTGCACCTGGTTCTTTGTCCTGCTTTGGTTGATCACTTTTATAATGACTAGCCAGCCAGCTCTAGAGCTGCAGGTACTCTGATTAAAGCAATTTTCATACTTCTCTAGCGCAAAAAGAAAAAGAAAAAAAAAAAAAAAAAAAACCAAAACAAACCAAAGCTCACACCCTCCAGTGGAGAACACAGGGACAGTAATAAAACTTCCCAGACTGACTTTTCAAAAGTGCCAAATTCACAACCCTATGTCAAATGACAGCATCATAAAAATTAATATAGCTGTGATAGACAAGTTTGTTCCAAAATGAAGCTTTCAAACCAAATAAAATATATATATTAGATTCGTCATAAAACCTGACCAACTAAACTATCAAATTCTGTTGGTTTACTTGAAGTATCCTTGAAGAGGCAAAAAAATGCAAGAAAAATTGCACTTTAGAAAGTCCAACTTTGATATAAGTCTTTAAAATGAGTCAGAGCTCACATGTAGCTTTGTAGGTCATTGTGGGGTAGACAATCATTGGCTGTGAAAGAAGTAACCCAAAGGAATACTTTAGTTCATCACATATTGGGCAGTATTTTCAGAAATATATATGTTGCAAAATCACATGAACTCTCTTTTATTAATGAAATATCTATCCTTATTTCCTTTGCTGAGAAAAAAATAGAGATCTATATGAAATAAATATTAATACAGACAACATAATTAATCTCATTAGAAGGTAATTTTTAAAAGACTGCCAAAAATAATTTATGCTACTCTTGCAAAATTAACATCTTTAGTGAGTTTATAGAACCTTCCACTTTTAAAACGCAGGTGATGTGCTAATTCTACAGATATGAAGTCTAGAGGCTGTCCTGTTTAAACTATGTAAATTACCAACTGAAGCAATTACTCCATCTTATTGTCATCACATTATTAATTCTCTACAGGTTAAACAATTTTGGATTCCTATTTGCAACTTTCCCATTGCATCAGCAGCTCTTCCACCATATTATTTTAAGCTAAATTAATTAAGACAAACTGCTACTATAATTTTACTAAAATATGCATTTTTGAGAAGAAAAAGAGATTCTGATATTGTTAATGAGTTATAATATACTGCCAAAGATACCAATGTACATCTCAAATATTTCATTTTTAAATCATTACATTCAAGCTGGTATTATCCTTACGAAAAATACAGATTGCAAAACATCTGCAGCCATATGATTGCATGATGAATGTCTCTTAGTCTTAAATGCTCCTAGCCTTTAATACTGATTTAGGATTTTCTGTCCAAGAAAATATACGAATATATGGGCATGCATCATGTTTCCTCCAGTGCAATCTTCTTGTTCGAAATGCTGATGATTTGTATCAAGACAAGTACACAGTTAGAAATGAGATCTAAAATGTTGGAACGAAAGAGTGGACTCTAGATTATAAGATTGTGGTGAGAACTGGATACTGAACTAAGACTTGTTCATGTATCTTTTTTTGGCTAAAGAACTGACAGAATATTTCTCTCAGCCCATCTTAGCAGCTATATGCCACTTAATTTATCCATATTATCTTAATCTTCTCAGATCTACCTTCCAAACTTCTTGTCTGAGTACACTTTAGCTTGTTTTTAGCAAAATTAAGTAAGGGAATTGATTACACAGTCTTAGCTAGTTCAGTTTATTTTGACTAAATGGGATTAGCGAGAGCTGTGAATCTTGGCAGCAAAACAGTGACAAGCCGCACCAGGTGGGTTAAAGTCCATAATCTTTTCTATTAATACAGTGGCTGCCTGAAGAAGACATTGAACTAAACTTTAAGAGCACATATACTTCAGAGCAGAAGGAGCTATCTGCAGTGATTGCTGGTGAAGCGAAAAATGGCATAGCCTTGCCTTAGTCTCTAACACTGCAACACAGCCAAAGGATGAGTGCTGTACAAATACAACACACTGGAACAGTGACATGCTGAAGTATATAAGCTTCCTTCCTAACCTACTCGTGCTCTTCATAAAATGTGACTAAAGTAATTGTACCATACAGCTACACGGAGAACTTGTACCAAACACAGTAAAATTTATCTGCATTCTTTCTTCCACATTTTCTTTCTTGAAATATAGAGCATATATTTTCCATTGTTAAACTGTCATTGAAAAAAAGCATAAAAGACTGCTTTTGACATTTGTGGCTTTTTATTTTTCTCATGCACAGCACTCTCACTCAGTCTAGCTGTAACAGTACTTCTAAGATTTCATTTTAAATCTGATTTTATGTTAATATTTTCACAGGAAAAGACCTTTCTATATTTCTAATAATAAGCAAGGTTTGCTTTGCTAAACTAAGTTCATGAAATTGTGATTTCTCAATATAATGATAAGACTCTTTTATTGAGCTTTAGAGAAAAGACATTACATTTCAAAAGGCAGGTCTTTTACAGAACATATTTGTACTAGAGACACCTCTTTTGGGTACTATACTCACAGACAGTCTGTTTTAGGACCCTGCATTTTCTTTAACAGAAGTTTTTGATATTTGTGTCGGTCACAACAGCAGTTCCAGAGACAAGAAACATTTCATTCTCTATATCCTGTCTGCCTACACATGGCACATATTTTAGCTTACTAGATAGATGTAGAAAATATACCTTTTACAGTAAAGGGTAAAAATAAACTAAAATAGATGGTGGGAATCCTCATACGTCCACTTAATTGTAAGTTGTAAGAAAGTTCCACATTGAGATATATGCTGCTTCTGAGATGAGAAAATGAAGAAATTTTGTAATTATCTGGGGAAATTGTCAAAACAAAATATAATAGATATTCCTAGTGCTAGGAATAAATGCCACTGAATGCTCACTTCATCTAGGTAAGATGGCATTTTATATTCATTTTTATCCTCCTTCGAACATAATTTAACATTTCGTGTTAAGAATAAAAGTAATTTAATGGTGTAGCAGCAATTTAGCACATACACACAAAAATCCACTTCCTTAAACTCTGGGTCACTTTACATAGTTAAGCCTTCATTACAGAAACATTGCCTTTGGCCATCATAGGTAATGAGATTCATCCAGATGCACTGATCCACTGAATAACTAATGGCAAAGTAGAACAACTGAAAACCTTCATAGTTTTGTAGTCCCATTGTATTAGCTTCTTTCCCACCAGAAAAAGAAAATAAAGCAAAACCACATAAATACGTAAGTATAATTAAAACAGAAGATGACATTGTCCCCTCACTCCTTTTTTAATTTTTTTTTTTTTTTTTACATTTTATAGGCTGCAAGGCTGGAGACAGAAAGACAAGCAATTTGGCATTCGTTCCTCTGCTGAAAATGAGAAGCACTATAAAATTCTACTCAGACATTCATTCAAGGTGACAATGCAGTAAACACAGGATAATAAGAATCTAAATTTAAAATCTTCCCATCATATAAGGACAACTACTTGGTCACTATACCACATAAGCCCTTTTATACCTACTCAAATAATACGTCCCAGTATGATGCAAGCACAGAGCATTGCCATTTTGTTCCATGACAGACTTCAGGTACAACCAGATTAACAGCAAAAATATTTTACAAAGTTTCTAACTTTTTGAGATTTTTGTCTCACAGAATAGATAATACTACACCCTGGGCTTTTAAACAGAACTCTTCCTGGATGAAGTATAAATTTCAGATAATAAATTAGCAACAAAATATGGTTCTAACAATCTGTTTAGATGATAGATACTTTTTTCAGACATAGTTTCTTGACATAACAGGCTTGTGACACTACAAATACATTCTCATTCACCACCTAGCTAAACCTTTTTCACCAAAATTGCACTAACAATGAAGCAGACAAGCCTACCTGTTTCTCCTTATACTTTCAGTTAATAATATTCCATAATTGGCAAAAAGATAAATATACCTACTTTATTTGGGAAGCTAATGTTAAAAGTGCAATCAAATTAGAATGTAGAACACAGGTGGAATGTAGCCTCTTCAGCCACTCACTGATCAAACAATTACTATGCAAGTATTGTTATTATAATTATTGGGGGAGAGGAGTGTTAATAAAATAGAAAATCTTAAACTTCATTATTAAAATCTTACCTCTATAAACTCTGTAACAGAGAAGAGGCAGATGTATTTCAGATCAACCTTTTGTTACTCTTTAGGTTACAAATTTCTCTCTGGCTGTACAATTTTATAAATTGCTGAGAAGGGGAGTCTAAGATATTCAATATTTTCCTTTGGAAGAGAAACTGTTTCAAAGAAAAGAATCTATTGTCATTCGAATGGAAGTATATGCTTCAAAACATTTGGATGAAAGAATTATGGAAACACAATAAATATCAAACAAGGTTCTCTTCCCATTCACATTAATTTCATAGCAGTACAATCCCATAATCTTTCATAGAATTTTTCCCAATTTACTATTGTCATAAGTATGGTGAATATTAATAAGGTACTTCAGTTCAGGAAGCATTATAATACCAAAAGAATCGAATACAAAATGAAACTGAAAGAATTCGCAAAAAATATCCCAATAGAGAAAAACACTTTTCTTGCTATGTTGTCTAGAAACTCTCAGTATCAATATCATTGCAGTTAGGAGACAGATACTTTCAAAAAAAATCATGGCATCAGTAGGTAAAAATATCCGAAGTTTTAATATTAATCCAAAACTAAAGCTCTGTTTCCTTTTACTTAATAACTGCTGATATCTATAAGATGAAGAAATTTGATCACCCAAGATTACCCTTCTAGTAACTCATTTCCACAGGTATGATGCAGTCAATGATAACCATACTATATAGTCTATCCTACTCTATATATAGTAAGTCCTTAATAACTACAGAGCATGTTCAGCCTGCTTGAGCTGACCTGAAAGAGATGGAAAGACTGAATTTAAACAGTAGTCTACCAAACATGACTGTGAGGAGAGAGAAATAGATCTTACAGGCTGGATCTGAGGAGTATAACATAAAAAATAGTTTTGGATTAATTAAGTAAACGACGAACAGACAGAGCACCTCTTTATTGCTGGCTATATAACAAGACTCCCTATTTTTGCGGAATATGAATTGGTTTGGAGTGGATGGAAAAAAGGCAGCTTACATATGACTTTCCAGCATATGTAGATTGTATAGACTATGTCAGCAAGTTTTGGCATGTTACCTCATATCCTCATGTCCACAATATCAACAAATACAGCAAATTACAGCAGAACCTGAGATATGGGAATGTTAGACCTTATGTACTGATTTCCTAGAACTAACCTTATGGAGAGAAAAATCTCCATTTTCAATGTGCACACTTTCTATATAAGCAAAAGTGCAAATAGTAAAAACCATGAAGAGGTGTGAACAGTGCAGTTATTTTATGTACTCATTAATGTTTTAATTTTGAAGGCTACACAGGACAGGTATCTGCATGGACTTATTGTAGGTACTTCTGAGATGGTTACTGCAGAAATATAAGATGCACAACTGCAACAGGACTCCAAGTTATGATGGGGGCTGTTGTGAAGGTCATTGTGTACTCTTTTAAGCAATGTCCTGCAGAGTACAAGATCCTTCCTCAGAACCTATTCCCAAAACCTAGTTCAAAAGTGGTAAGGCAAGCTTCCACAAATTAAAGGTAAAGAATTGCTACTCTCTTTTTTACAGAAAATCCCACTATGGGATGTCTCATTTATTCTGGCTTGTCTGTCTTAGTTTCCTTACATGCAGAACAGAGATAACACTAGCCTCCCCAGGTGCATGAGAGAATATGGTGATAGACAGGCTGTTAGTTAACATTCCTAAAACACTATGTGTTAAAATATTCTAAGATAAATGAAAATAAATGGAATAAGCTGTCAATTGTCATCACAGAAAAATCTCATGGTTTTTAACCCACAGCTGATTTTATTTGCACTCTGGACAGCAGGACATACAACAATTCTGCAAAATCTGATAGTGACACCAGTCTTTCAAATTAGTGAGGTCCAAAGAAACCAAACAATATTATGCAATTTATCAGCACAATGTCAGATTAAAATTATGCAAGTTAAGGCATGCAGTGAAAATTTGCATGACTCATATACATTGTTGAGTTTTAAATTAACTGTGTCTACTCAGGGAAAAGTCTTGACATGTCACTGCAAGTGAGCCCACTGAAAACACTAATAGTGATGAAACAGATATAATAAAAATACCATCAAAATTGTAAGGTGGGTGAAAAAATGGACAGAAAATAATAGAAAATATTTTGCTGGAGGAATACCAATTATGTTTTCCTAGATATTATCAGCTTACATGCTATATACTCCAACTCAAAGTGAAACAATCCAAAAGTCTAGAGGGCTGCAGATAGATTTGAAAGTTCCTCCAGAGACAGGTAAAGAATAATTTAGAACTGAAACAAATTAGAAGGGTTGTTACATCCTGACATTGTGCAGAGCCATCTGAAACAATTAGAGGCATTAAATGAGCATCAAAGAAAACAGAGTCAGGCCAAGTCAATCATCTTCATTTTGAAAACCAACCTCAATAAATACTGAAGAGAAAGAAATGTAAAATTTATTAATGTAAATAGTTTGCAAAATGACATTATGAAAGATGGTATTCAGTGACTCAGTACAACTCATTAAAAAATGAGCATGTAGATAAAGGGATCCACCATGGACACAGTAAATTGGGTATTATAGTAAGGGATACAGGTCCCTTTTCCTTTCAAGTCTAAATGTTAGTCAATTTCTAATTATTAGCAGTAGAAAAAGAAAATTCTTATGAGTGCTTTTTACTTTGTAATTATTCATTATGAGTTTTAAGAATCTTTGAAAATATCTCCTCATCCTCATAACCACAGTGACTTTATAGTTCCTAGCATTTTTAACTGTCAAATTAATTTCCACAAAATGTAAAGCAATGTATCCTGTCTGAATCTAGATGTTCATTCTAATAAAAAGTTAATAACTTCAGAGTCTCACTTTTCCAGGTCGTGAAAAAGAAAATCACATGACGGTTAAGAAAAACAGGAGAGAGGAGGCAAAGAGGGGAAAAGATAAAACTCCTTATTGTAAGGAAATCAAGACTTCTCTCAGTGTTGAGAAGACAGTGACTTTGTGTACAATTGCATTGTAAGAGCCAGGCAAGACAATTACTTGATCCTTTAACTCTGCCAGCTGTGTACAGGAGTCATAAATTCACTCCTTCCATATCTTAAAAGAATTGATCATGCCATTTCCTAAACCCAAGCAAAATAACGTTACCATGCACTGCCATGTCACAACTCTCTCAAAACAATTCTCCCTTCTTTCATTTTTCATGATATTTTGAGTTGTTTGATCTTTTCTAGGTAATAAAACTTTACTCAGAACATTTGGCAAGAGCATAAAATAAGATATCCATAAAATGTCCTTTATAATTTTAACCTGCTCAAAGGATTTCTATCGGCTATATAAGCCTAACAGCTAATCACACAGTAAAACATGTGCCATTGATTAACTAACCAAGACCTAAAATTTAAGAATTACATGTAATTTCAGATTCCTTGTTTTTATACACTAAATCAAAATTAAGTATTGTGAGACATTACCATATTATCTACATTTTATATGTGCTATTAAAGGTTATTATAAGTATGTTTTTACCATAGCAAATAACTTTGATGGGATAGGCATATTAGAACACAGCTTAAGAATATTTACCTACGTGACAATCACTTTTAATATATAAATTTTATATGCAAATACAAGAGTGGTTCAAAGAAACAAAACACTAAAAAGAATTTTTGAAATTTAGTCTAAACCACACATTAATGCTGAGTCTAATAAGAACTATCATGCATCTTCTACTATGGAAAATAAATCTTCACAGGTATTTTATTCAGAAAAGAAAAAAATACATGACTAAATATATAGATCATAAGCCATGTAATATTTGACCAGATAGCAGTTTCAAAATGATGATATGAAGCAAATCTACTAGTAGTTGAAAGGAAATGCTAGCATTATATCAGGAAAAAGGTATTAAAGCATATCAATTTACATTAAGAAATCCTTTAAGTTTTAACCTGTGAGAACATCAAACAGTACAGTAGCTTATACTTTAAGATTTGATTTTTTGTAAAAACTGCAGAAATGCGTAGATACTTAATTTCACATAGTTCATGATTTTTACCAATGTAAACTAACAACTAAATTAAGTTAAACTACATAAATCACCTATTGCTTACAGATCAAACTTAGAGCAGAAACATATCAACAAACCGCCTGGGAAAAGATATGCTGCTGTCAGCATTAATAAACCCATGATGGCTTTACCATTGGCATTATCAGAGATCTCGTTTAATACAAAGATAATCTTTCCAAACTCTTCAATCCTGTGGCTTCAAAGAGCAGCGGTAATAACCTCATTCAAAACTTCCTTGCTATTTTAAAACAGTGAGTCCATCTTGAACTTGTGTGAGGAAAACAGCAAAAATGGCTTCAAACAGCAGTAAGGGGTTTGAATTCACTCCATGAAATCCACTGATTTCACTCCATGCTTGTGCCAAATTCTCTCAGTCATGATCTCCAAAGCACCTGGCTGCCAAATCCACAGGTTGCTCAAAGCAAAGGCTGGCAGCCACATCTTTGGTGACATATGTTTGGTTTGCTGCGTGTTCAGGCAGGGAACAGAATGGGAATGCTAAATATTTGAGCCATTTTGTGCACTGTTTAATCCTTGAATTATGGACTAGAAGAGGAAAGGGAGTCAAAAAAAACAGTATTTTGCCATTTGATTGAAAATATTTAGTGACAGTGAAATCCACACAACTAAGAATGCACTTTCAAAGCAGAAGCAATATTCTGTTTGTTTTCATTATACATTTGTGAAAATGGCTACTGATCAAAACACAAGCATATTGAGCTCACACTTTTTCCAACACACCCTTTTCTTGCAAGGAGTATAATTTAATCCCTGGTTTTCAAACATTTATATTTTAAAAACTAAGCATGAATATTCTGATGGGTTCAGAAATGAACTTAAGTTTTCTATGTTAATTTGGACTTGGTATCCACATACCGCCAAAGAAATCTTTTAAATTGTGTTTATTCTCAGTAATAATACTATGCTTTTTTTTTCACGGTTGATATTCATCTAATGCCATTATAATTATTTTGCTTTTGATTCTGATTTTTTAATACCAGTTCATGTGCTGAAAAAGGAATCTGTCATCTCAAGTTGATGACAAAGGTGAACATTTTTTTTAAGACAAGAAATAGAGGCTGAGAAAAAAACATCAGGTGATAATAGAATACATTATGACTCCGAACAAAATTTAATTGTGATGGAAGAATCACAATTAATTTCCTTTTGTGACAACGAAAACACAAAAACAACTTGTGCAGAGAACTTTTTTATTTTATTCACCAAAGTTAGTGTTCAGGTAGCACAAAAGTTACATGAACTCATTGACATGTAACAATTTCACCTATAATTGAAAAAATTTGGAATTCCTTCTTCAACTACTCTGGCCACAAATGACAAATTACTGTAAATAGTGGTCTCCTGGAACTGCTACAACTTCTTTTTCCCTCTTACTTTCAGAAAAGAAAGGAAAAAAAATTATCACTATCCTCTGACTCTTTCTGAGTAAGAAACCTGTAAGCACCATGCTTCGAGGTGTGCAGCCTAAATCTTCATCATAACGCTACCTGTCAGGGGAACTGGATTTGCAGGGAATACTAAGAGTGGCACAGTGGGGAAGCCCTATATTCACTCCACATTTCTAGGGTGAACAGGCCCACTTCCTAGTGGTTTCCATATACTTATTCCTACAGAGAGTGATTTCAGGCAGTACCTGTCTGGGGAAACCTAAAAAAAGATTGTGCTGAGGCACAATTTAAATGAGACTTGTGGCCAAACCCCACAAAAGGCAGCAACTCAGCCCCTCTGTTTCCAGGAAGCTCTATGGGGAAGCCTTTTTGACATCTCGTAGATAGGATAGCTATGACTTAACGGCACCACGACGAAGATCAAAACCATGACAAACTGGAGTGGGGAGGATGGGAAGGTGGTTGTGGTTGTTGTGCTTGAAAAACAGCGAGAAAGTTTACAATTGTGGGACCATGAAGAAAGTTGTGTTGCTATAAAAATTGACAGGACAAAGTAAGTCCAAGGTAAACAGTCACCCAAAGCAAAGGAAATAGTTTGCAACCCCATGGTTTGAGATTTGCAGGTTTGGAGGCAATTAAAAAAATGCTTGGTTTAAACATACTTATATTTTTATTTCTTGAAGCAAGAAGACTGTGTAGCGCTTCTAAAATCTGTAATAAAAATCTATGGAAAGCCTGAGTACTATACATGTGGTTGCAAGGAATGGAAAAATCAAATGGACAGAGCTTTCTAAAGGGTCCATAGTGATCTACAGCATTGTCAAAAGGCATATAGCAGTAAAACAGGCAAGCAAAAGCTCTCACACCCAGTGCAAAGCAAAAGCAGCTCTTGTCACAAGGTCGGCAAAAGAACAGGTGACAGAACTGAGGAATCTGACAAACACAACCTATAACTGAGGTGCCACTGCAGATGTCTGACATCTTCCTTACCAAAATAAAAGCCAAGGAAATTAAAGGAATATATGCTATGCAGGAGTCACAGCACACGTGTTGTCAGTACCAAAAGTTTAGTGCTCTTTTCCTTTAATTTAACTGAGCAGAGGAGGTGTTGATACTGAATACCAGTGCTGAAGGGGATGATCTGGAGCAGACTCATGCAAACCTTTCCTGTCTGGCCTTGATGGTCCCCAGCAGGTCAGATCGAGGGTTTCCTTCCCCAGATAAGCTGCAGCCAGGGAGCTTTACTCTTCCCACACCAATCTATGAGCAAATACAGAAACTTCACCAGCTTGAGGAGTGCACCTCCCACTCATATAGGCCCTATGTTAGAAAACTATAAGGGAGTCTAGTGGGGGTCCTGTCATCTCAAAGTTGAAGATTGGATGTTTTTTTTTTTGCTAACATGAGCAGTGCCATTCTTGCAGAGTTGTGACTTTACTAACTAACTTCAAATTCAGCTACAGAACCACTTCTGTAAGTTACTAATGCATATTTTAAGAAGGCGTTTTAAAAACCTCACACTTTTGCCTGTGAGAAATACAGAAACTTATAGTAAAGGAAAAGTCTTCAGCACAATGGAAAGAAAAACAAATAAAGCAACTATCTTGAACATGAGGAGAGAATTTTGCCCCAGGTGAACTGCTGGCAGAAACTGAGAAGGAAATATTATCCCCTCCTCTATTTCTCTGTGTAAGGTCTTTGAAACAAGAAAGCCTCTGAGCAAGAGGGAAAAGCTTTTGTCTTTAAGGCAAATACCCTCACTTTTGACAATACAGGCACAATGGGATGTACAGATAGCTATGAAAATGATGAGAAACATTCTGAGAGAAAAGAAGAAATGCTTTTGGTTTACTGTGAGGTTTTTTCCATACTCTAACTTCACTTGCATACTGACAACCCTCTGCCAAAAGAGAAGCACATAGTTGGCACTAAATAAATTGTTAAAAATTTATTTTGATAATACAGACTAAATGCTCATTGATTTAAATAAACACAATGTATCTTCTTCAGATGCCTTACTTCTCTTTAAGAATATTAATATATGGAATAGCAAATACTATTTTGAAATATATACTTTTTAACCTAAGAAAGAATCCAATTTCCCTAAAGTGTCAATACAGTCTCATAAAATCTATGGTCAAATTCTCTCCTACTGCCTGTGAACTGAATTATAAATGTTATTCATTTATTTTTATTATTATTTAAATTATGCAGTTGCAAGCACTAAGTTGCCGAGTTTTGCCCAGTTGTAGAGTTTCATTTCAGTCTTGCAACTGTCATGATTGTATAAGTGAAACAAGAATGTTCATTCCTTTGAAAAATAAACTTCAGTTTAGACCGCAAAAGTAGAGCAATTCTGTTTTTTAATAAGACAATTTACGCATTGTAGAGTATAGGAGATATCCTTCACATTTGGGAAATGAAGTCATAAAGAATTACCATTATGATCTTTTGTTCATTCTTATGCTTATTCTATTACAGGTCTTTTACTACTCCTGTCCTTAACATTTTCACATAAAAAACAAGAATAAGGAGCTTGCATTTTAATGTCTTGGAAATATGTTTGTTACAGTGCAAAAGAAAGATCTAAGTGAATGGTTTCCTTTGATATCTGTCTCTTACAATATTGTACCACATCTAGCAGTGTGAAAAATAAAATAAATAAAAAGCTCTGTGTTACAAATAAAAAAAAAGAAAAGAAAAGAAAGAAGGCTTGTAGTACAGAAGAAAAGATAACAGCCGTGCACAATATTGTGGGAAATCCACTTTTTAATATTCAAATTCAAATTAATTTGTTTCCATACAAAAATTAAACCTGTCTGGTGAGAAAACTTTCTTTTTCTTTGGGTGGGGTGGAAACTTGGAACAGTATTAGGACAACTAAAACTGAAATCAGTATGTCAACAATCAAAATGAACACCATTGGTATAACTATGTCCAGAGTGCCTGATTTTAATCTCCTGACACAAGAAGCAAACAGACTATTTAAAAATAATTTTGCTCTAGAGTTGCAGGCAGTCCAAAATAATGCAGAAGTTCTTTCTCTTTTTTTTTTCTTCAAACAGCTATATTCACAAATACCACCAAGCCCACAACTCTTCCATAACCATACATTTATTGCATTAGAACAGTTTTAATTGCATTTTAACAAAACGGGCTCTGAATCATTGGCAACGCAACATACAATGGCATTTTTCCACACAAGTAAAACCCTTGTTAAGGCAAATTTAATCAGGATATAAAGATTGCTCTAACACTTGCACAACTTTTTAATTTTAGAGTTTAGGATTAAACATCTTGAACTGAATCATTTAGAAGTACAATTTTTTAAGAGTCAGGAATTACTCCACAGTTAAAGCTGCGTCCGTGCTTTTATTATTCTCAAACCTTACAACTTACTTCATTCTTTTTCTTAAAGAATTCATCTGAAGATCAGACAGAAAATTTTCACACCTCATTCATTTCTATAATATCAATCCTGTCAAGCAATTAACTCTCAAATTAGAACTTGTTAATTGAAATTTTATCAGGATTGCCATATAAACCAGTCATGGTTCTGCCCAGCTATTGACCTCTTGAAGAGTACTATGGAAGAGGCTACTTGAAGATACTATAGAATTAGAAAAGAGAGTGAAGTAAAACTGGTAATTGTCAATTATCCTTCCTTCAGGAAAGCTTTTTATAAAATTAAGTCCAATCCCATCAAAAAACTTGAACCGTTGACACAAAACCAAGGAGCAGTCAAAAAAACCCAGAAGGTACCTTTTGACCTGAAAAATGATAGTCTGCTGCCAGTGTCACTCATAACAATGAAATGATACTAAATATGATGATAAAAAAAGGAGACAGGCTAAAAAATCCACACACACAAAAAAAGAAAATCTGAATCTATGTCAGAAACTACTTAAGTGAATTGATATTAAAAAAAAAAAAAAAAAGGCAAAACCCAAACCAAACAACCAAAAAAAAAACCCCCAAAACACCTCCAAAAATCTTTTCTTTTCACTGCTGTAAACTATTAATCAGGAATTAAGTACAGTGAGACAGACTCCGCTATGGACAGGGCAGTGAAACATATTCTTCGACTCTAATGGGCCACTGGGAATAGTTCAAAGAAAAGGCTACTTCTCCATGGAAAACATGCTTATTAGGGCAGAACCTAAAGATAGCATACTTGTTAATACAGAAAATGCATCAGGTAAATAATGAATGCATATGAATCAACAAAAATAGAAATGTAGGTAAGTGATGTAAAACAGTTGTCTTCTGTCTAGCTTTGTTGCCTTCGTCATAGCAACAAGCATTTGAATCACTTCCAGCTGAAGGCCTAAAGAAATAAACTATAAGAAACATGACTTGTTTAAGTTTCTTCCGTAATAATCATTTTTACCGCTGAGTTCATCCTTCTCCACCATCCACTGAAATTTTGAGATACTGAATATTGTTCTCAGCCTAGCTCATGAAGTCATGATCTGAAAAACACTTGGAAGTAGCACACAGACAATTGAAAATCATGTCAGCTTTTCATAAACCTGTGATTTAATAATATAGAAGCTTTTTATTTTGAAAGTTAAACCCTGTACAAACTTATGTTTGCAAAAGCCCTTGTACCTTTTTGCGAAAACCATAGCGCCAGCTATGTGCTTCTCTTTTGGCACAGGGTTGTCAGTGCGCAAGTGAAGTTAGAGTGGGGAAAAAAACTCACAGTAAATCCTGTGTAATAAAGATGCATAACATTTCATGTAAGTTTTTTAAAATTTTGTAGTGAAAAGCACTTTTGAACCAATAAATGAACTAAGTACTGTGCAATATGTAATTTTGATTATCTGAAACACTTGGTTATTACTTTGGGTGGAAAAAAAAATAATAGAAAAATCTTTCAAAGCAAGAAGTCCATTTTTAATGGATAAGCATCCTGGAAAACAAACCAACCAATCAACCCACCACTTCCTTGGCAGGCCTTATTCAGAATACTTTCATATATATAATGTAAACACACTACCAGTTGGCTGAAGTGGTAGTATCATCTCTGATACAGAAAAAAGAAAAAGAAAACCAAATGGAAGGTGAAAATAGAAATATCACGTTTACTAATCACAATGTAACAAGCAGCAGTTTCCCTTGTGAAGAGTGGGAGGAGAGATGGGAAATGAACAGTAACTCTTAATGACTTACCTTTGACTGTTGTACAATTACAGCTATTTTTTTCCAAGCCATTCTTCACACCAGCACAAAATTCTCTGGAACAGATCTGATTTTTCCTGTATCTGAAAGTGTTTATTTAACACAGGAGTTCAAAACAAATGGGATTACAATTCTAATTCTTTACAATACAGTACTGCATGGCAAGGTAGAAGTCAGTCTGAAAACCAAATTGAAGCATAGGGAGATATCAGTGAAATGACTTGGACGCAGTGACCAAACAAGTTAGTACATCACTGGGAAACCACTCAAAAATGCATGCAAGGAAATTTTCCTCTACCTTCTTTTTCCTTCTCCAAGAGTTTGCAAAGAACTACTAGATGCCAGGAAAATATATAATTAATTCTAATTAGGAAAATGAAGCATACAGTCATATTTAGGTTTAGATAAAGGAACCTATTCACATGAAAATCATGACGTTTTAGTGTTAAAAGTTATGATCGCCAACTCTATTATTTTATTTTTATGAAAAAACAATTAACAAAAGAATTTAAGAGCAAAGACTATTAAGCAAACCTGAGATTCAAGCTAGAAACTTGATTTGATCAGCCACAGCAGGGCAGAAACGAAACATCAGTTTCTCCAAATAACTTCCAGCATTGTTTTATCAGCTGATGTAGTCATCAGGCATCAGCTGCTCCTTATGACATAGAGGGTACACAGGGCAAAACAGACCAAGTCACTGACTACCTCCTCCAACAAAAGTCTTCAAACTTTCTGCATATTTTTTTTGATTCCTGAAATTCTCACAGCTTTCCTGAATAGTGAGCTACAGAACGGGGGCAATGCCAGTGATCTCATTAAATTCTTCTTTACCCGAGTCATGACAGATCAGCACAATATCTAAATCACTTTAATTCTCCCTACTGAGATTCTGATAATAGAAAATTGTGCTCATCTGCAAATTTCCTACACAGATGCAGGCACAGTGTTATTGACCAGGCGACCTCTGAGAAATTATGCTGTTTCCACCTCTTATCTATGACCCTTTCAAGCCTCAGTAGTTCTACAGAGCTGTGCTAGCATAAAATGTGTCAAATTATATTTTGAATTGTAACAACTGTCACTTTTTCTTATGTGATCTATAGCATACTTTTAAAATGAGAATATATGCATGTAAAAACACTTTTACACTTAAACCTTTGCATATATACATATATAAGTACATACACACACCCATACAAGATCCAAATTACTTTCCTGGGAACAACGAATTTGGCTCAGTTAGAATGTTTGCACCTGAGAAATACCAATCATTTGAAACCTCAAAGTATTTGAGAGTATTTCAGGAACTGATCTGAAGGAAACAGATAATTTGTTCCTAGATAATAGCCAACCACTCAGATTCATTATCCATTCAATACTAATGTCTAAAGCAAGATGTGTAACTGAGCCAGCCAGTGATGCTCTGGAAAGCTGTTAGAAAGTGAAGAAGGAAGAATAAAAAGAATTTTAACCTCAGAAAGAAAAAGAAACAAACATGTTCAAGAAATGGTGTAGCTGTGTCTTACTTTATTCAAATACAGAGTAGGATAAATAGTTTCAACTAAGTCTAAGTAGGTATAAAAATCTACCTCTGCATCCCTGTGTCCCGGATGTACACCTCATTCAAGGATTTTCATTGATCATTTGCAACCTCAAAGGAGCTGAGGGGGCAAAACATTCTTACCTGTCAGTCTTAAAACCAGCCCAGAAGATATTGGTGCCCATCAGCATAATTCTCGGATCAAAAACTGTTAATGCACAACTGCTTGGTGCTGGACAATTCTTTTTTTTTTTTTCTTTTTTTTTGAGCTTGATTTTTTTTGTGTGCCAATGGAGGACTTTATGTTGAACAAGCCAAATTACTCATTTAGCAGTTATTTATGCAATAAGATTTAAATGATACACAGAAAACAGCCCAAGTTACAAATTTTAGATATTATATTTAAATTACCAAGTAGCAATAATATCTATTGAAATTTTAATGAGAAATGGAATGAAGTTATTGAACACTTTACTGGATGACAGTGAAAAAGTCATGAGTGAGTGTATATATCATGTTCTTTTATTTGCTTAAACTTTGAGTTTAAATATATTTTTTAAAACATCTATGAGTTATATATTTTAAGTATCTGTAAAACTGAAAAGGTAGAAATGAATCCCAAAGAAGTTAACATTCATGGAATTCATCATACTCATAAAAAGTTTTGTGCAAGCACTCCACGTCAATCAGAACCAACCTGCTCACTGTGCTGCAAAGAACTAGGCTTACTTTAAATGTACTGCTAAGAAAAGCAATGCACAGATGAAGAAAACTGTCTCAGTACACAGACCAAAGTAAAGAAGGAATTTAAAAGGGCTATAATCCATAATTCTTTCAGCTACCGGTATTTGGTATAAATAAAAAAAATATTATCTTTCCAGTTTAACAATAATTATGTTCCAAATAACAGCTCAAACATAGTTTTACAATGGATATACCCTCAAACCTATTAAATGCACAGCTATTATAACTATCTATGTACAAGAGCCTTAGAAGACACACACTTTTTAACTGGAAACAATAAAAGCATTGAAAAAAAAAATTAGTCTAGTCTTTCATTCCTAATTTTCCCTGAAGTCTCTGACATCTACTCTGGTAATAGAAAATACCTAACAGAGATATATGATCCATGATTTCTTGTACATTTGAATATTTTCAAGAATTCAGGAACTACATCCCCCTATGTTTTTTAATAATGCATTTCAAAGTAACACAAAAGTGTAGTACACTTTTGCACATGCTTTCTTAGTAAGAAGTTCTTTGACTCTCTCCAAGGGCATATATGGATGTGAATACAGAATGAATAAACACTGGCATTTTCTGGACATGTTGTGTGCCAAACTGTTGAACATTTCCTCCTAAAGATCAGCCCAGCACAAACACTGAACCTTAGGTAACTTGAAAACTTCTGAATTCAATTCCTCAGATGCCTTAAAATTACACACCATTTTTCATGCTACATGAAGGCTATTTATGTGCACCCCCTTCGATTACAGCAGCACTTGCCTTTGCATTATCATTTTAAGTTATACTTTTCAAACTGAGATGTTCGCTTATTTTCTAGATTGCTCCCACTTTATTTGAAGATGGGAGGGGCATATGTTCCTTCCAGCATTCTGTTACATAAAGATGTCTTAACCACAATGCAGAAAAATCATAACCATCCACATTCTGAAATCAATAAGCTGCTTCATCACTGAATTTCAAGATCGATAACTAATAATTATTTATTATAGTGTGCAGAATGCTTGCCAGAATTTCAAATTGCAATAAATAAAGCTCTAAAGGTCATAAGATTAATGATGTTTGCCTATGCAGTTCTCTTTTCATCATAAGCCTAAAAGTCCCAAATAGTTTTGTGATTAATAGAAAGCCAAGCAAAAACAGTTGAGGAGGGGTAAAACTCCCAAAAGGCGACAAACAAACCGCAAACCTTCAATATGATCAGAGCTGGCTCAGAATGAAATTCAAGAGCTACTGAAACATGAGTTAATAAAAGCAATGGGACTAATGCACTTTGTAATGTACACAGGCTGAAACTGAGACAGAAGAGAATTGACTGAGCTCAAATGCAATACTCTTTCCCTTTGGGAAAAATATAATTTGAAAGATTGAAACAGGGAGAGAGATGAAGAAAGAGGAAAGCAAGAGAGAAAGATATTTTTGCCAAAAGTATGTCCCCCCATCAATAAGAATTAAAACTAACAAAAAACAAAAAACAAAAAAACAAGCAAACAAAACCCAAAAAACAAACAAACAAAAAAAACCAAACCAACAACTTTCTAGTTTAGTTTAGTGCCAAAACAGTACATAAAGACAGCAACTGAATTATGAATAAAGGCCCTCAACAGCATGAAAGTGGATTTTCTTGTCTTTTCAAAAAGCCCTCAAGAGAGAGCATGCAATCTTCTGTAATATTGTCCCAAATGGCTATGTGACTTGTGAACTCAGCAAACATTCATAGCCTGACCAGGCATATGATAATTCTGGAAAAAGCAGCCAAAAGAATGTAGAAAATGAAAGGAGGTACAGGGATGCACAGACAGGCAACCTGTAGGGACATCAAACAGCCTAAGAGAAGACTTCCAACAGAGACAATGAAAAAGCAAGAAAGTGCAAGCTTAAAGCAGCTTCTTCAGTGAAGCACCAGATTTTTTAATTTTAACTTTAATTAAAAAAAAAATAAATAAATCCGTATTACCATCTACTACCATGATTAGAATCAAGTCATATCAAATTAGCAATCAATCATCACAAGCTCCTTAATGCAGAGTAATTTCTTCTATTTCAAGAAGAAAGAAAGAGATTTGGTTTACATTAGTCAGGTGAAGTTGAATGTTCTGAGATTATAACTACTCACATCTCTGAAATTAAGTTTATTGCTAAAGTAAAACTTTAAGTAAAAGCAGGGAAACAGAGAACACATGAGAGAGGAACTGTAAATATCTCAACAAAGCTCCTAGCATAGACTCATAACAGATCTGGGGCACAGCTGCCCAAGCCACGGAGAAGTGCAGGCACAAAAGGAGCATTCACATTACCTGCAGGGATAAACACTTACTCTAGCTTGTCGATAGAGTTGGAGAAACCCATTTGCAGCTTCTGAAGCACTAGTCTGGATCAGACCTAGAGATGCTAGACCCTCTTCAGTGCTTTGTATGTTACAGAGTCTTGAGCAAAGGATTTAATTCCCTGATGAATTTCATTCCCTGTTTACGCTGCCTCCAACACACAGACTAAACTCTTCTAAGGCCTCTGTTTTATGCTCTGTGATGACACTGCCACATGTGAGTAATCTTGGTTAAAAAGTTCCCAATTGGAATTCGCAGTTTTGAGTACAGGATTCATTTGGAGCACAGTAGAGAGAGACATGCAGCATCTAGAGGGCAGTACGTGGAGGAGGTCAGACTCCTCCTGAATTTAGGCTTTGAGAGATGCAGGAGCAAAGAAGAAAATGATTCACATAAGAAAGAAAAAGCCTTAGTGGTAATGGTTTGTCTCTTTTGAGGGTTTGCATTTCTAGCCCCCAGGGAATTTCAAGTCGCATGCTAAACCTCCACTTTGGTAAAGGAAAATGCAAGCCACCACACAACCCTTAAAAGATTTCTAGCATCTGCTTGAAGTAGTTTCCATAATGCAAATCAATAATACTCTTTTTCTATTCCTTTTGTTTCTAGGCTCTTTCTACTCCCCTTAAAACAAACTGTGAATTTATTTATTTTAGCAAATTACAACAGCAATTTTTATGCAATTTCATTCCATCTCCAGTGAAGCATACCACGTCCAAGATTAACATAGCTTGATGTAAATAGAGCATCACAAAAATTATGTATCTTTTTTCCCTTAGTAAGATTGCTGTCACCAATAGCAAACTTGAGACTGCCAATTGTAATTACAACTCTCGGATTTTATTATCAAATATATTTCTCAGATAAATTGTTCTTGCCTTTTTAATGTTTTTGACTGATGGGCTGAGCATGGCGTTATCTTTTTTAAAAAGCTGGAAAGTATGGAGTAATGCAAATTCTCTTGCCTTTTTACAGGCTACACAAAGCCTTTTTATAAATGTATTTTTATTTTTAGTGCTTGTCTGTTATCTGTATGGCCTGTTTTACATGAATCTGCAATGCTTTGCAGCAAATAAGATTCAAGTGTATCATTTGTGAGCTACACACAAAGACAGCAGTAAGAGCATTAATCTGTTCTTTTCAGCACGCTAGGTCTCAAGAAGCTCCCACAATCCAGCATTAATAAGCTATTTATTTCATTTACCATGTTAACGACTGAAGAAAAAAATGAAATGATGATTGCTTGTTTGTTAATGAAAGGGTGCTGTGGTTAACCACTGGAAAGACTATTAAACATCATAAAATTGCCCTTGAAATTTGACACACTTAATATCTCTTCTGATGTGCCATCCTAGCAATGCAAAAGAAATAAAAAGATCAATAAAGATTTCACATAACTCCCAGTTAGATAATTTCATGGATTTGGGGAAGAAAATAAAAATAAACTGGAAAGGATAATTATTAAAATATTAAAGCAAATTCGATTATTGAACAGTGAAAGATGACATAGATTGACTTTTCAGTCTTTTATGATGCTAAACTAGCTGCCTTATAAAATGTAGTTTAATGAAAATTTTGTGTATTATCTATATTTTGGTCACCTATCAGCAAACTTGCAAGTCCTTGCTAGATAAGCAATAATCTTAATAAAAAGAGAAAGCAAAAGAAATATTTTTGAGGTTGGCTTGTCACTGTTGATATCTTCCTTGCCCTCTGTATTGGGAGCCCTCTGGAAGACATTGTGCTGATGAGTTAGTGACCTTGAACAGGTTATGTCTTCTCTACTGGGCCTTGTACTATGGGCTTCAGAAGATCCTTATGGTAGCATGAGCAGTGCTGCAGGGGAACCTGGGTGTTATGAGAGAGATAACACCCCACCCAATCAAGAAACTTTGTTAGCTGAACAGCTTCCAATATAATTTGTAACTTAAAATATGTTTAGGTACAGTAAAGTCTATGTGGATTAAAGGGTGCAACATACTCATTCTGACCAGGAGGCCATTGGTGATCCACATCAAAGGTAACATGGGCACTGGCAGACCTGTTCTGTGCTGGGCTGCCTGTCCAGCACAACTTGGCTGCAAGGCAAACTAAGCCAGCTCTTGTAACAGAGGAGCCTGCAGGCAGCTCCCACTTAGCATGGACAATTATACCACCTGCATGGCCACACCTTTATCTAGAAGCGCAGCAAGAAGTTCTCATGAGAACATCCTTTATAAGTAGAGTTACTTTCTTGTAAGAAAATTGTATATAACAGTTCAAAGGAGGAACCTTTCTCCTTGGACAGGACCTCTGCAGCCTGCCCTGGGAAGTATATCCATGGTCGGTCTGATGATGCATGAACATAAGGTGCCCAGCATCTGAAGGGGCATAATATTCATTCCCTATATAGGTCTTCTTTTGTTTCTATCTTATTATAAAAAGCTATTTTAATAAGCTATTTGTCTCTGAGGCTAAAAACTTCTTTTGCCAGAAGATTACTAGCAGTAGATCACATTCCTGACTGCAGATGCCAGTATGTGTCAGTATATTCCCCACCAATTTTATCCTGTCACAAAAATCTTAACTTTTAACTACTCAATTCTCAACTGCAGAACTCTGCAGTTAGCAATAGAAACTTAGTCCTGCAAAGAAAGATGGTTAAGCTGTAGTATAAACTTGCTGTCACAGCGGTCTGGAACTCCTGATGTTAAGGCATTGGGGACCAAAACAGGACTCCAAGGTAAACCTTGAGGTTTTGAAGAATTCACTCAGAAGAGCACCAACTCTGGTAGCTGGCTAGGTGTATCCTAAACTAGTTAAAAATAATGTTCAGGAAAGAGAGATATCTTAAGTGACCTTCCTCTCCCAGACTTGCTACCCCTGTTCTGTAGTACCTATAGACACTTTCACCATGTAAAAACATCAGGGCTGACCTTGCTGTCTTACAGGTAGAAAGCTAGGGCCTGTCTTTCTGCACAGCTGAGTAGTAATTTCTTCCTCTTTAGATAAAGCCATAGGAGGTTGGAGAGTTGGAGAGTAAGTGGAGAAACATTTCCCTTACGGTCAAGGGTTTGTGCGTGAAATGAAAGCCAAGCTGCTTGACAGCTTCAGGAAAAAGATGATTTAGAAGAAGAAAAATTTAATAATAAAAGTTACTATAGATGTAAGAATATTCATAGTCTTTCAGTATTTGGCAACATTTTGAATATGCAGTTCTAGACTTAAATAAAATGAAGGCTTCTAAAGACAGACATCCAAGTCCTTTTACAGATTTAGATATGTATAGGATGTTAAAAAATGTTAAATGTTAAAAAAGAAAGAGTGAGAAATACTTCAATAGTTTGTCAGTAAATATCAAGGTATGTCTGTGTGGATTACAGATGCTAAGAAGCTCGTATTCATCTACCTTTTATGTGTTGATTATACTAAAAATAGAAAGGTTACAAAGTCTAAAGGCACAGCTTCCTGTTACTATAAGCTCTGTAAACAGCAAGATCTGCGATTATGCTCACTGATTTCTCTAAGGAAACTGAAGTTTTACATCAAAAGCCCATTGACGACAAGAGATATTACATATGAAACATCAATATTAAAGTATAATATAGGCTGATTCAGGGAGCCTTATGAAGTTTATGAACAATTTGTTGAAAGAATTTATGTCCTTTGTAAGCAATTCATTTCATGGCTCACACTTTTTACACTGTCCTCAAAAAAAATGACAGTACATACATGTCAGGAGTATAAGGAATGGTATGTTAGAGATGAAGATGTAACCATCACAATACTTTTGGCACTATCCACTGTCATCCTGGCCTCCCATTTAGCATTTGTTTTTTTCCCCCACCTCTGGAATTTGAGCTTATCTAAATGAGGTTTAAAAAAAGAAGCAGATGCCAACACCTCCATTTTTTGCCTCCACTGAATAACTTTCAAGCCACTGAAAAAGAATTGATTATTTTTTTATGGAAGATGCTATAGAATTGAAAAGCACTCCAAAGGGATTGAAAAGTCATTAAGGAACTTTTGAAGCTTGTTACAATTTTAAATCCAGAAACCCTTATAAAACAGCATCCATTCTTCTGATTTTCCAAAATATTAGCAATATATCCATCAGACTAGCTTTTACAATAGGAGAAAACCCCACTTACTGTTAGGATGAAAAAAATAAGATTTTATTTACTTAAATTATTTCAGATTAAAGTTGGTTTCTAAGCAGTTACCTCGTCCAGCAAAAATGTCAAACTAGATATCTTTGCTCACATGAATATTTCAATACAATTTCTATGATGAAAATTTAAAAAAGTGTGTGGGGAAAAAAAATTAAAGGAATAATCAAATATTTTGAGTTTAAAATTGCTTTGATAAAATAAAAAACTTAACCAATAAGTACTTTTGTAGCCTCCATTAAAAAAGTAAAATATGTGACATTCTTTATCACTGTTGTCGATAATCTTCCTTAAGACATTACACTGGGATGTAAGTCTCAAAGCACGGAAATGTGAAGCTGATCAGTAAGGATAGCTGGGGCAGAATTTGAAACAAGCACAAGGAGTCCGTCATCACAAAATCTGACATTTTAGTTTTGTTTCTTGATGATTTTATTTGATGCCACCGACCTTATCAATGTATTTCTTAGGGGACTGAAATAATGAATGGAAAAAGAAAAACGAAAGAATCACTTTTTTAATTGTTCACAATAAACTAGCATACACAAAATAAGATTATTTGGTATTTTAAAGACTCACATACACCCCAGAATTCAACCTAGATTCCAAGATTTTTTTTTATTTTTTTTTTTAACTTTACTGGAATAAGTGATCCACTGTGGACTAAAATGCAAAGGAAGATAAATTTCTGACTTGGAGAATTCCCAAGGTCAGAAAGGTGAAATATCAGTGTATATACATTTATTTCTTTTTTTTGTGTGATATGTATTTTCCTCTAGTCCCTGCTGCCACCCATTGCTGTAGACAGGGGAGTGGGCTAGGTGACTTTAGTTCAGATCAATTTGGGCATTTGGGTTTATTTTATTTTTTTCCACAAATGTGAAAATTCTAGCCACATTTTCACATTTAGAAGATTTAAAAGGAAATGTCTTCAGTAGCAATAGAGAGAAATTAATTTATTTTCTTTCCCAAAACAAATCATGCTTGTCTTATGGAAAAGTGCATGGAAAACCCCCAGAAACACAATTAAGTTAATTCTGAAGAACAAACATTCACATTAGCGCTATTATCCAGTAACTTTATTTTTCACTTTTATGAACAGAAGGTGTTTTTAATTTCTTTGAATAAGCTTTGATATAATTCAAGAAGCATTTCTTGCATGGAAGACATGCAGGAAGGACTATAAACAAAAAAAAACAAACCCAAAGAAAACAACAACAACAAAAAAAACCCACGCCAAACAAAAATCAGGGGAATAAAAACATTTTCCTCCTGACAGCTAGGTCAATACAGAAACTTAGTCTCTTCCATACTAAAGTAATAACACTCATGATAATATTCTCCCACATGCAGACTTTTGAATTTAATCAGGACATAACGCAATAATTTACTAATCTCGTGAAAACTTGTGAAAAATATCGTGGATTGTTTCTTAAAAGAAACAAACAAAAAAAAGCAACACAAAAACAACACAAACCAACATACAATAAAAAAATGGAGACAATATTTATATTTACTGTCATTGAAAATTACATATTTCCTAATAATATCATTTATGCTCTTCACTGAGCAAGAATCACTAAGATATGCATAAATAGTACTTCCATGTCCTAGGAAATTAATTTAAGTGCAATGAGACAGCAGCATATCTGACAAGTCCTTGTTCTACCCATAAGAGAGGATTATCGGTACAGGGAAACTCATGACAGCAAATACCGAAGTTCCATCTTCACCACTGAGAAGGTCAGAGACTGGAGTGTTTAATCCTTTAATTAACCTAGCCTAGATTTTCCTCATTAGTACACTATCTAACCCATAGGAAACTTTTTCTGTTTTCTCTTCCTTTACCTCTTACTGGGGTGGATTAATGTTACTCAGGTGGCAGTAGCATGACTGTCGTGGTTTAGGTCCAGCTGGTAACTGAGAACCATGCAGCCACTCACTCACTCACCCCCTTTTTCTCTCCCTGCTCCTGGAGGGACTGGGAGGACAATCAAAAGAATGTAACTCCCACAGGTTGAGATAAGAACAGTCCAGTAAGTGAGGCACAATACGAAACTTCTACGGCTACCACCAATAATAATAATGATAAGGGAAATAACAAGGAAAGAGAATATAAAGCTAAAAGGGGAAAAGAAAAGAAAAAAAAAACAACAAACTCAAGTGATGCACAATAAAACTGCTCACCACCAGACAACCAACACCCAGCCCAACCTGAGCAACAATCTGGGCCTTCCAAGTAACTACAACCAGTTTATATACTGAGCATGATGTGCTGTAGTACGGAATACCCCTTTGGTTAGTTTGGGCCAGATGCGTTCCTGCTTCCTGTGCCCCTCCTCACTGGCAGAACATGAGACTGGAAAGTCCTTGATTGGGTAAAACATTACTTAGCAACAGTTAAAACATCTGTGTGTTATCAGCATTGTTCTCAGACTAAAGTCAAAAACACAACACTGCACCAGTTACAACGAAGGAGAAAAATGACTGCTACTGCTGAACCCAGGGCAATCCCTTATTTAAATTTTTTTTTTCATTGGTGATATTAACTCTCATAAAAAGAGAAGAGTGCAGGTTTACTTGATCAGGAATCCAGAGCAGAGCTAACATAAATTTCTTGCGCAAATCAAAGCAAGCATACATTTGAATACTACACAGCAGAAGGAGGGTTGCATGTTATCCAGAAACATAACTAAGGAAGTATCATTTTTAACAAGTCTTTATGGCTTATTTTATCCATTGTACATTGATTGTAAAGCGTCACTTAACTGAATTCATTGCCATAGCTAGGTACGATTGCTATTGGTCTCAAATAACTTTGTTGGAGTTGCATCAGAAAAATCTATGACTTATTATAATGATTATTGTTACCAATCTGTCTTAATGTTAATTAGTTAAAAAAAAATAACTGTAGCTTACGACTCTACATTAACAGAAATCTCCTATCTACAATTTAATTTCTAAATCACAAGGTCAGTATAACAGTTCACATTTAGTTTGTGTTGTCAACAATGCAATTTGCTTATGCCAAGCAAGCTGCCTAAGTTTTCCCTACTTATATTTCTGAACAGTTAAAACACTTGAATATAATCAGCCCTTCCTTATTCTGAGCTTCAGTGGATCCTAATGCTGTAAAGTAGCCAATCATTTCACCAATTATTTACATCTGTGCCAGAGCTACAGGCTACAGTCCATTAACAAACAAGTAAGAGGGTCCCTTCTCCAAAGACCTCAGAATAGGTGACCTGATATTAAGGTAGAACAGCAATGGAGCTGATAAGGAGTGCAGCACTACACACTGCAGCTGTCTTGGGGATTTAAAGCAAGCCCATAATCTATGGTTGAGTATCAATGAAAGATAAAGATCAAGGAAACAGACATCTTTGTTAATGGGTCTTTGACACTGCGACAGAACTCATGGTGATAAAGGTAGGAAAGTCACAGGCAGGGTGCATAAGGAACTGAATAGAGAGAGAGTCATTTGGGAGAAATATGAAGACCAACTCAAAAGAAAAAGAGGAATGAGGTAGTGTAACAGGACAGGCTGAAGTAACAGAAGTAAGAGGAAAAGCCCAGCGCCTTCAACAGTTTTTCAAATATGCCATATTCTATTTTTAATTAAAAATATCTCCATAGAGTATTAAAGAAAAAGGTTGTCAAAGTTCATCAGAACAGATGGTTGAAGGCTTTTTAAAGTGTTGATAGTAATCCTATTAATTTCTTACCTTAAAAACAGAATTGTGCCAATAGGACAATCGTGAAACTAGGATATCACAAGAGTTAAGTAAGACTTGGAAAAAGGCAGTACCATTTAACTACTGAAGTCTGAAAAAGAACTTTTTAAAAGATTCAGTACTTTGTCTCACTTCATGTCTCCAGCCCTTCATTTCTTTTATTAATACCTTAACATTAGTCAAAGTGACAAGGAATGCATATTTTTACCTTTTTATAGATGCATGTAGGATTACAATATTTCTGGGAGGAAAGCTTTTCTAATGGGAATATTTAAACTATTCTAAATAAGTTTTTTGACAACAGTTTACAGTATATATCAAATTAGATACATGTAATTAACTCTTCTATGCTGCCTTTATTTCTCAAGTATAATACTTGAGAAAAGGAAAAATTCCCCCCAGAGAACCACAGAGAAAGCTGAATTTTCCTTCACAGATTTCAGCAAGAATTTGTACATGAAATTTTAGTGGAATAAGAGAAATATTCTGGTGCTGAGCAATGTACTTGTTTGCAAATAAAAATTGAGAACAGAGAAACATCTGCAAATACTGCGATATCATAATAAAAATATTTTCAAAAAATTCTATCCCAACTATAGCAAAGATAAATATATGGACATAGTAGAAAAGGAAAAAAAGTCTGTTAAGTACACAGCAGATATTAAAGCAATAATTCATAATAAACCTAATAGCTAGTCTTAGGCAAGTGGGAAAATAAACCAGCAGGAAACAGGAAATTATGCGTGAAATAATATTACATAATCCTCCTACTGTGTCTGGTTTTTCTACTTGGAGTGTATGGCATACTGTAGCAGATACTGTGAGCCCTTGGGCAATTTGTACTAGACCTAACTATGCCTCATCAACTACCATAAGGGTATAAACTTAACCTCTAGTCTATTTATTTTTCCCTGCTACTTAGCAAGGAAATATTAAAACTGAGTGTGATGTTGCAACTCTGTTGTAAAATGCCACTGACCTGTTTTTGTTTATAGAAATCAGGCTACCTTCCAGCTTCACTGTCACTCTTCCTCATGTATATGAATCCAAGTACTATATCAAATTTCATCCAGCCGATGTTACCTACAGTGCACCTTTGCAGAATAAGGGCCGCTAGGATTCAGACTTAAGGACCAAGCATTCATTCAATTTTTATTTATATATAGATATCGCTAAACTCTCCAACCAATCCTCACAAAATAACAGTAAAATTATATATATAAAAAAAACAAAAACAAAACCCAACAACCCCTTCCTCCCCCCCCCCCAAAAAAAAAAAAAAAAAACCCCAAAAAAACCCAACCAAAAACCCCAAAAAAATAAAAAAAGAACAACCCCCCAACGACAAAAAAGACAGGCTTCTACACCTTTTCACAAACA
>WYDI02017703.1:20793-42939 GCA_009867235.2 Psittacus erithacus | reverse complement strand
ACAGGAACTAAAACACAGACCAGCAGACTCACCAGCATAGCACTATCCTGTAGTACTAGCAGCAGCCTAGTACTACACACACCACACACCAAAGGGATACCACACAACCCCTCAAGAGCGAAATTAGACCCAGCCCTAGCCTGAGTTTATGAGGGCCTCCTGCAGAGGAGCACCCAGGTGAGGTTGCTGAGGGCAGTTAAGGCCCATACATGCACTCAGGGCTTTGACATTTCTTACCCAAACCCTTTTTTCTTTGTGGTGCTGTATTTTTGTTGTATTGCAGCGTGGCATTCTGCATGGCAGTATTTTACTGTAAATGATGCAGGTGGCTGTTGTACCCATCCGGTACCCGGACATTTTGCAGAGTCACTCATGTTTTTTTCAGACCTGGTTTGCATTAGAGTTATTTATTTTTTACTGGAAGCTGCTCTATTACACAAACATTCTTTAAGTATATTTTTTTGGACATTTCTGAGGTGTTTTATTATAGAATCATAGAATGGTTATGGTTGGAAAGAACCTTAAGATCATCTAGCTCCAACCTCCCTGCCATGGGCAGGGACAGCTCACACTAAACCATGTCACCCAAGACTCCATCCGACGTCAGGTACTACACATTCCTGGTGGACCAGTTTCTCTGGTCTTGCAGCCAGCTCTTCAACTGCATTTGCAGCAATTCTTGGGATAATGGGCAGCAATACCTCACACCAATCCTTGAGATAATGGACTGAAGAGTCTTATTTCAGCTCTTACCCACTCATCTCTCAGGCAATGGAAGGTGGAGTCCCATTTGAGCTCCTCACACCCTTCTCCCAGGCAATGAGTCTTATCTAAACTCCTCCCATCCATCTCTGAGACAATGGACTGGTGGAATTCCATCTCAGCTTCTCCTACCAATCTTTGAGACAATGGACAGTGGAGTCCAATTTCAGATCTGTCTCTCACAGCTGCTAGAGCACATTGAAGCCGGCTCATGTTGTTTCTCATCAACCAATGCCCCCAGGTCCTTCTCCACAGGGCTGCTTTGAATCACTTCCCTTCCCAGCCTGTAGCTGTGCCTAGGATTGCCCCAGCCCAGGTGTTGGACCTTGCACTTGGCTTGGTTAAACTTCATGAGGTTGGCATTGGCCCAAATTTTTCCAGTCATCAGGAAATTCACCTGACTGCCATGACTTTTCAAATATCATGGACAGTGGCTTAGCAACTTCATCCGCCATCTCCTTCAGGACCCAAGGATGGCTTTCATCAGGTCCTATGGACTTGTGCACATTCAGATTCCTGAGATAATCTTGAACCTGATCCTCTCCTACAGTGGGCCTAAGGTCTTCATTCTCACAGTCCCTGTATCTCCCTCCCAAGACTTGGGTGGCATATAAGTATCATGGTATTTTAAGCATATTGGTACATATGCCTATGGGCATATGAGTCAGAAAAGTACTTGTAAAAGTGTATTTTAAATTTACTTCTATAGTAGCTGAAACTCCAGTGACTCCTACACATAAATTCTCACAAGGAAGGTCCCGTTGCTGACATTGCACAAACATTGTAGCAGATGAAATACACAGGCTCTGTAGTTTTGCTGCATTTTGAAAAGCTTAAGGTTGGTGTTTTGGGTTTCAGTTTATTTGAAGCAGAAGTTTAGCAACATTCCCTTTTGAAAATCAGAGAGGTTTTTTTGAAAACTGTTCCTTTCCCCACACTTTTTGCCGAGGAATTTGGTCTACTGAAACATACTTTTTCCACTTTTGATGAAATCACTGCTATTATTGGAGAGCTGGCAGTTGATTATAAATAAACAACCAAACAAATCTCTTTCCAGTTCATACAATACTCCCAAAAGCTCACCAGCTGGTGGTGGCGGCAGTGGAGCGAGGTGTGCTCGCTGCCATGGTGTTCTGCTGATAGACAGGGTACGCCACAAAAGGAACCACACACTAGCTGTATAATATGCAGAATTTATTAAACAAGCAGACTAAAGTCAATAAGCACACTAAAAGCAAGCACACTAATGTGGATTAGGTAAATATCTCTATATATAGTGAATAAGTACAGTAAGGCAAATTAGAGATACAGATATATATGTAAAGTACCAAAGAAAGTTAGCAATGCATTAGGTCATTACTGTATAGAGAGAATAGAGATTAAAAAAAAATACATCACCAATTAGCCGTGAATCATAATCCAGGACGACACTTCCAGCTTGGAAGCCCCACTGCAGCTGATGCCAAGAGTCTCAGGTAATCGGGAAAATTCCTGTATGGTGTGTCCACCCATAGGTGAGGCTTCTCTCATGGCCACAAGATGGTCCAGCGTTTATACCCTTATCAAAACAACTGGCTTTATGCCAGACCTTTAACCGTTTACCCATGGGACCGTGCAGTTTCTCATGATCTCACTGTTGTCCACTCTGAGAGTGCTGGCCAAGCACCCCAGTGCGGACAAGTATGAAGGTTATAGAACAGCTGCACACCTGTGTTTTCCTGCCTCTTTCTGACAAACAGTCATGATGAACACAAACATATATACTCTGCTGAATACACTGTGGCAAACAACATCCTACTGCTGAACCCAGGACAGTTATGGTTCTCAATCATGAGGGGGAATCAACTCCCAGCTAGATTCTCATCCATTACACATGGAACCCCACAGAACCCATCACTGGGGCAACGGGAGACAGCAACTGCCCCACAGAACACAAGCTACCACTGGAGGAGGCAACAGCAGCTCCACTGGTGGTTCTCATCTTGGTGTTTTGGTACCGGTGACGGCTGTGGACACACGAGCATGGAACGAGGGGGGTGGCGATCGCGTTATTTGTGTGTTTTAGGAATTAACAAGAACACCTCAAAGTGATGTCAGCAGAGTCACTTCTTTGGACTCAGTGTGTGAGCTCAGCTGCCTGGGCTGGCAGCCGAGTGCTGTGGCTGCCTTAAATGCTGGGATCTCCCCTCATTTCTTGTAGGGGGAACAAGGGCCTGTGGGGACGGGACAAAGCGGGAATGGCTTTAAACTGACAAAGAGGGGAGATGAGATGAGATCTCAGGGGGATGTTCTTTCCTGTGAGGGTACTGAGGCACTGGCACACTTTGCCCAGAGAAGCTTTGGCTGCCCCATCCCTGGTAGTGTTCAGGGCCGGATTGGACAGGCCTTGGAGCAGCCTGGTCTGGTGAAGGGTGTGGGTCAGCTTTGAGGCCCCTTCAGCCTGTGGCGGCGGGTTGGGGCTGGGTGAGCTTTGAGGTTCCTTCCAACCCAGGCCATTCCAGGATCCTGTGGTTCTGTCCAGTGGGCAGTGAGCTAACCGGTGGAGCAGGCATTCCCATTCCTGGTTCTCATTCAGGAGCTGCATCTTCCGCCGCCCTGTCAGGCTCTCCACCTGCTGATTAACCTGAGCAGTGATTGGATTAGATTGATCATGGCCTTTCACCCAACCAGTGTCTAATGCTCTCTTTTCTCCTGTCTCTAACAACTGCTTCCAACTATAAGTGTTTATCCAACTGCTGACTGATGAAGCTTAACATGAGAGCCACAGAGCAGGTGAAGGGCCTGGAGCACAAGTGTGATGAGGAATGGCTGAGGGACCTGGCGGGGTTTAGTCTGCAGAAGAGAAGGCTCAGGGAGGAGCTTATCACTCTCTACAACTGTCTGAAAGGAGAATGGAGCCAGGAGGTGGCTTGTCTCTGCTCCCAAGGAACAAAGGACAGGACAAGAGGAAACGACCTCAAGCTGTGCCAGGAGAGCTTTCGACTGGATATTAGGAGCAATTCCTTCCCCCCAGAGGGTTGTCAGACATTGGAACAGGTTGTCCAGTGCCTTAATGACATGGTTTAGTGGTGGCCTTGGCAGTGCTGGGGAGCAGTTGAACCTTATGATCTTTAAGGCTTTTTCCAACCTGGTTAATTCCAAGACTCCATGACCACATGCATGGCTTTCCAAATATGATACTTAAATTATTTTTGTAGCTAGAACACATCTACGTTTTCACTTAATAAATATACTCAACAGCTGTAGTAGACAAACAGTAGATGCTTTCCTCCCAACAGCTTTGAAAGCCCAGCTTATGACTAAATTAACAAAAATGTTGAAACAGGAATTGCAGCCTTGTATGCTTTTGTACCTCCAGAAGGAAAGTCACATGGGAATCCCAGCAGCTCTAAGGGACTCCAAGTTTAAGTCCTAATGATGGTTCGGAAACAGATCGGAGACATGCTAAAAAGCTTTGAATGCATTAGTCAGAGACAAGCACACGCAGAAAGCATTTAGGTTGTATCTAAGTAACAACATGACCTGACGGTATGGTTTAGCTCTGGCATGCTTTTGCTGCCAGCTGTGAAGTGGCCAGCAACTATAACCGCAGCTCTGACTACAGAGCTTGAGCTGGACTAGCAGCTAAAATGCTTACCAGGCAATTTCCTGCATCCTCAGGAGAGCCATCCTAGAGGTGGTGCTCCATGCAGAGGGGCTTCCTGCAATATATGGGGGTTTGCTGCAAGATTAATATTAGCGCAAATGTGCTTGCATGTGCTACAGTCACACTTCATTTGGCTGTGCAGAGACATTCCTTTAGAGGGATGTGCTTCTCAGAGGGGGAAAGAAACACAAAGATTTTCCTGCTGTGTTGATCAGAGATAGAGCATTGTTGAAAACACCAAACCTTCCTGAAATGGCTGTTTCTTTTGATTTTGTCAAATCAGTTTTTCATCAAAATAAGGCTTCACTAACACAATCTTATTTGGAAAGAAAGATTTGTGTGTGTAGACATAACCCACAGATCTCTGCCACAAGCTCTGCAACCTTGTTCCTAAGGTGATTTATACAGGCCTAAATCTAATCTTGCTCTGAACTGACACAAATATTGCCTGGCTCCTCTCAAACTTTCAGCTTAAGCTATATAGTGTTAGCTTTAAGCAGCTCTGATTTCTCTGCAAAAAAACCCCTGGATTTATCAAATCCACTGGGATTTGATTCTTCACTGGGAAATATCAGTGTAGAAGTCATACAATATGTCATCAGCCTTGACAAATCTCTCCCAGTTTATCCACAGAAGAATTTATTGAAATCCCTTGGAGAAAGCCTTACGAAAATGAAGCTATGCTCCTACTAGCTAAAGAAATCTAGTAATAGCAGTGATAACTCAAGTATAGCAAGAATAATTAATGTCTTTGTCAGGGAAGACGTTATCCAGCTGTGTCAAAACATGAAGGTTAGCTAATTATAATCAGCTATAACGAATCATGTCAGTTTCAGATAACTAGTTTTCAGGGCCCTGACTGCACCTGTAGACTTTGGTTGCCCCAGTCAGCTTCTGGGATTTCTACTTACACACCCTCTGCATGAAGCTATTTAAGATCCATCTTCAAAGCTAATGCTATTTTTAGTGTTGTCTTTGGCTTTTTGATGGTTCTTTTACAGTCTTGTCTTAGACCTGGCTAATTTGTCTCATGATCATTGGTTTAGTATTGTTCTTTTTGTTGAGGGTGCCACTCCCATCCATGCTGTGGCTAGTCTTGCCTCCTTGTTTGCTTTTTCTGTGTATATCAGGTATGTTCTTTCTCTTTTCCGACACTAGTCTGCTTGCACGCTTTCTGAAATTGGTGTATTGAAGTAAATTACTTCAGTTTTAATTTAATGTTCTGAAAGAGGTTCTGTATCAACCTCTTCCTTTACTGTTTCTAAAGGAAGGATTTTAGGAATCTGTTGTTCTCAAATAATAATAATGGTTCTTATTGTTAATCTTTTGTTTCTTTGTCCCTTGGTTGTTCATAACCAAATTTTGTTTAGGAAAGGCACTTTATACTAGTCTGCCTCATTTTGGAAGACCTACTAGACTGGATCTTCTCACTTCTTTTTTCTTTTTTTAGCTTTATTGGGAAGGTTGGGGAAATAAATGTGGTCAGTATAGTAATACTAAAATTTGCCTTATTCGATGTATCAAAAAAATTGATTATGTTAAGCACATTAGAATATGGGGGAAGTAATCTATGAATGTTGTTAAAAGCATGGGAAAGATATCTCAAGAGGAGGTAGAGTTTGCATGCTGTAGAAATGGTATGTTCTTGTGCCTGTTGTGCTTTTAACAGGAAAGCTAGTTATCTTGATTATAAATATTGCTGTAAGTCCTGTGTTATTGACAAGGAGGGAAAATAAATATTTCTTACAAAAACTTAACAGTGCATGGAGGTGATGCTTTTCTCTCAGGAAAGAAGATGAAAAGCATGGCTGGAGTACTTGCTAAATTTTTAAAGGTTCAAAGCTGCATGTCTAGCTCAAAAAAAAAAATTACCCTTAGGAATGGACAGACTATAAATGTGGGAGAGCTGGGTGCTGCACCTGTGTTACTGAACATTTAACAACAATGTCTGGAAGGAAAATAGAACTAAATATTTTTCAAATGAAATTTATGGGTGCAAATGGCTTTCTTAGTCTGTTCTGTGATGACTAGAAAGAAGTCTATTAAGGTTTTTTCTGAAGTGGTATTGACAGCAAGTTTGAATACACCTAAAGGATTAGATCTCCATTTTACTGAATAATCTGATCTGGTTCACAAGTGTATGTAATCAGTAGCAGAGACAGAAGTTCTGATATGTGTGCTGAGCACAGAAAAGGAATGGTGGTGGTAGGATGACAAAATCACAGCCATTGAACATTATTTATGTAGCTTCTAGTTTAAAAAAAAAATCATAAAAAAACCCCAATTAAACCTGTAACAACCGTCATACAGCAACCCCATCCATCGTCTTGTGTTTTCTTCCTGCTTCCCTGAAATTGCTTTTCTAGAAGGTGTTACAATTAGAGCAAGTGCAATTCGTTTTGTACTAAATGTTATACTGCCTGACAGGAAAAAGATTTAGGGGCATGAACTTGTACAGTGCTGCTAATACTAAATGTTGCCATACTCTAATTAAGGGGAAGAAAGATGTCCACATTGGAAGTGCTTATTAGAAAGGCAGACTCATTTGTTCACAATTAAATGTTGGCATGATTTAGCTACAGGGTAGCACTGGAAAGGCAGTCAACTGCTTAGGTAGAGGAACGGAAAACTGAACATGTGAATGGTAGCACACTTCGAAAGTGGAGTTGTCATGGTCGGTGGAGATTGTGTCTATATGTATTTCCAGTCAAAAGTTGTTATTAAGGATTCGAAGTGCTGTCACCTGGCAATAGATCTGTCTTGGGGCAGAGGGGGGGGGAAGTAGGTTCAAGCAAAAGAGCTTGGTCCTTGTTTAAGCAGAATCACTAACTCAGCTGGCCTGGAAAAGTATGTACTGTCTTGTCGGTAGTGACTAGTAGTTTTGCACGAATGGAAGCAGAATATACAGCTGCACCCTAGAGCTTTGTTAGATGGTTCCACATTTTGTGCTTGAGACAGTTTCATACCTTAAGCTGAAGCAAGATGTGCTTTTAAGTAGTACTTACGGGAGACAAGTGGAGCTTATTGTCATGTAAAGGCTGAGTGACCGGTCAGCTCTGCAGGAGGCACTAGTCAGTCCCTTGTACTTTTAGGTGCAGTACAGTCTGCAATGGCTAGTATGAAGCCTGTAAAATCAGCTCGGGCATGCAGGGTAGTGGGATCTCTCTCTGGAGCTGAGCCTACAACAGGTGATTTGAGTTAGCTCATTAGGGCTGGCTGGAGGGTGTGATGCAGGAGTGTGTTCATCTGAGGAAGTGGTTAAATGCAGATGGTTGAGGAGGGTTTGGATGGTTCTTGTAGAGGGAGAAGGGAAATGCTTATGACTGAAGGTAAGTTAATATTAAGATAAAGGTGGGTTTTTACCTAGCAAAGTTCTGAATGGTCTTGAGTAGAAGACCCTTGTTTTGTAGATATGGGACCAAAAAATTAAGCCAAGAAAAAATACAACTTGGAAGATGGTGACAGACCAGGCTCTGCATATGGAGCTTTGGAACAGCAAGGAAAGCATATACAAGCTCTATGCTGATACTGAGTTCTTAAAGCTACTTGCTGCTTACTTTGCTTCAGCTGAAATCAGAGGCATGACCTGTGGGACAGGGTCTGTGTGACTCGGCCATTCACAGAGTTTTCATTTTGAAGTTAAGTCACAATAGCATGTTAACTACTGTAACCTGTGTTAGCTGGCAACAAAGGTTGGAAGCCTGAAAAAAAATTAAGGGCTGTTATGCAAGGTGGAAAGTGAGACTTTCTAAGAAAGCTAGTAGTAACGTGTCTGAAAGTTCAGTCACTGGCTTTAATGTATATCCTCGTGCTTCAGAACTATTTCAGTGAACTGCCTGATCAGTTTTGAAAAGCTGTTTTCTCGTAGAACTGCTAATTGAGGGATGTCTTAATCTTCCAGTTGGATTATGAGTAAAGGAGCTGAGCAAAAGTGTTCTTTTGAACTTTCCAATTAATTATGCTGAATGATAGACAAGATATTCTCTAGAGAATATAGACTTCTGCCAGTTCCAGGTTTGTAAATGGAAACTCAATAACAGAACTGAATATTAAGTTCTTTAACTTCTCCCTGTGCAGGCAAAAATGTTAGCAGACATACCCTTGTCTCCAAATTCAATGCTGCAAGCAAGATATTTATGCCTGTGCTCTTCCCCAAATGTAGCAGTAACATTAAGGTTTTGGGGCTGTTAATGCAGAAAGGAGTTGTAGCATCTAACTGGGCAAATGGCCCTTTATCACTTGTGTTGGGACCTACATGGTATCGCACTGCAAAAGTGTTGAATACGCGCAACTGTGACAAGTACACTTTTAGACCTTTACTTCTATGGGCTAGATTAACTGCATAAAAGATCTGGGTGAGTTTGGAACTTGAGGGTCTCCAAGTGCTTCAGAACTGGCACAATTCTACTAAAAAGTACAGACAACTTGCCTGTCTCTTAAGAGTAAGTTTGTGCTTGTTAGGCTTTTGAAGATAGTATGAAAAATAGGGAAAGAATGGAATGTATAAAATCTGTCTCTTAGATCAGATAACGAGCTCCAAAGTTAAGCTTGCTAGAAAGCTCTGTTATTTTGTGATACTAATTAAATGAAGTAGAAATGATGAGCAAGGTGTAATTCTATTGATATATTAATTCATATTTATGTATGCATTTTAAATGCCAGGGTAAGACTCTTTTGCACAGGTATCTCCAGAAGTTAATTTAGGTGGAAATCGATTCCACTCTTCCAAATTAACTTTGCACACTTTATTTTTATATGCTTTTTATGCAACAGATGAATGGGATTTAAACTAGATGCGAATTATTTCCTTAGACTTGTTTTTTTTTCTTCTCTTTTTGTATTAGCTGCTTTGTTCTTTGAAGTTAGGAATTGGTTCTACATACCAGTAAAATAATTCCAAAATATATCTCTTTTTATGTGGACTGCTACAGTGTTTATAAGTTCAGATATGTTTGCCAGACTTTCAGTGATTTTTTTTTTTTTTTCTTTTTAGATACTTGATTATCCTAATCTTCATGTGGGTTAATTTTTAATTTTTTTTCTAAAATCCTATTTCTTTATTTTCAACATGAAAATCTTTCTTTCATGCTAGACTAGAATTAGGAAACAGAGCAATCTGATTTTGCTTGTTTCTTCTGGGTTTGCTGGATAGAACAGTCCAGATCAGATGTTTGGTATCAGCAGCATCATGGCATTTAGCCTGCTGTGATGGCAGATCTTCCTAAAACCATTAAAAATCCCATGGTATAACTGTTAAGTCAGTTGCCTGTATCTGATCGGTTTTCTTGCCTGCTTAGTGATCAATTACACTTCTAGAGCTTGTACATCAACAGTTAAGAACTCCTCAGGAACTTCAGTATGGAACTAGGCATCAACAATCTGTCTTTCTCTTTCTGCCCTCTAAGAAAGGGGGAGGGGAAGTTTCTGACATTCAGGTTTTCTCTCCGTAGCAGACTTGGCACCTTGTTTATTTGCACCCAGTTAATGTTTGAAAGGTTTCCTTTGCAGAACGTGTCTAGAAGCTTTTCTTCCCTTCAAAGCTTAGACTTAGTAAATGCTAATGATTCTCATGTGAGAGAAGGAGTTGCTATGTTTTGTCTGTTCTCCTTCCCAATCTGCCAGTGAGAAAGTAAGATGCTCAATGTTCTTTGAGTTTTCTTCCTGGAGATTTGCTTGGTAAGGATTTTACCATTTTAGCTCACTTGAGTAGCTGCAATAAACTCACTATTTGGGGTTTTTTTTCCTTTCCTGGAGCAGCCACTAAAGAATACAAGCTGTGTATTGTAGAAAAAGTACTTAGAAAAAAAACACCAACAAAGCTACCTTGTAATGTGATTAGAGAAACTCTATTCTTAGCTCATTTACTGCACTGATTGACATGAATGCTTTGTCAAATTTATGTATGGTCAAGACTGATGCTATGAATTTAGTGTTCTAAAGCATTTAAAAGAACCAAAGGCCTGCAAAGATCCTGAAAATTTGGGAAAGAATAGTGGAGTTCAAACAATTCCTCTTTTTGAAGTAAATGCATTTTGAATAATACTCCCTTTGAATGATACTTTTTGGGAAGGCTTATAATATAATTCTAGTTGATCACATTTCGAGTTCAGACTGTACTTTTGCTATGATAAAATTTTATTCCTCTTATTTTTCACCTATTTTACGAAAACAGAGACTGGATTTAGTCTATTGCATAGGATACTGGTTTAAATCTCTACAGAGACAATACAAATATTAGAAGTATGATAAGATAGAATCAAAATGCTCACTTCCTCAGAAGAAACAAGCTGAAACTAGAAATTATTAAATGCTTTTTTCTTGTAGATACTAGAAACAATACAAGATATGGATGAATATTTAAAGTAATGGGTGCAAAGCAACAAAAATACTCAAGTACTTAATTTGGCTTTGCAAGTACTTGGGTTTAACAGGCCTCTGGTCACACTGCAGATACTTGTGTTTGCTTCCTCTGATTGGCTTCCACATGGCTAGGATGCCAGGGGAGCATCAGGCATGGCAAGACTTTTTCAGCATATCTGAAGCTCTGTGGTTTGAGCTGATAAGTGTCTTAGAGCTTGGAGAAGGGGATTTCAAATGTTCTAATATACTTAATCTTGTATTTTTTTAACCTAAGACAAACTGATGGTGAAGATCAGTATGTAGGTCTGTATAAAATTCTAGTTCAGCCCTTTGGAATTGGTATTTTAATTTTTCAGGTTAAAAAGTATGCAGTGAGTGCCAGCATTTAATATATTGGTGAGACTGCTGTTCAAGCTATGAATTATTCTTCCTTTTTTGAAGGGGTTGCGAAGAATGAAACAAGTATTCCCCATAAAAATGAAGAATCTAGAATAAATGCAAAGCTAGAGATTTAGTTAAACCTAAAGAGATCTGAATGCAGCTGAAATCTTGATTTTTGGGTTTCTTCAAAATGATTGAAGTAATGAGATGGGTTGTATTAGTATTTTGTTTTACTGGATTGATAAGTTCATTGAACAGTTCTTCAAATGCACAAATATTGTGCAGAGCCTTCTATTTTGCATCCCTGTTTCAAGCCAATACTTGAAATGTGGCAATTCATTATTTGTAAAACGAGAGGGTGTTTTTATGGTAACATTCAAACAAATCATATAATATTTTCAGTTCCAACTTCACATTTGTGTGTTTCTATAAAAAGCTTTGGTTTGGATAACCAGTATTGCCACCACTAGGTTTGCTACTGTTTTCAGAGAAAGCGAGTGAAGAGCTGTGAGAAGATGATAGCACAATTGCACAAGATTATTTTTACATGAATGAGGTATATTTTGTTTGTACTAGGTAGTTCAAACCCGATTATTTACAGTGCATCTGTAAACTTGTTTGACACTAGTTACTCTTGCAAGAAATAATATTAAGTCATAACTTTATCAGAAATGGATGAAATCAAATCAAAACAGACAGAATACCAATTTGTTGAAGCTTATTGTAGCTTCAGAAGTCATAGAATTGTAGAATGGTTTTGGTTGGGAGGGACCTTAAAGTCATCTAGTTCCCACTTGGTTCTGTTTTCTGTGCAGGGACATCATGAGCACTGAGAGGTGGAAAAAAAAATGTAGTAGTAGAGAGCAGTTCTTGAGGTGTAAAAAAAATAGAATAGGTTGCTGTGCTAGATAGAGCAAAGGACTTCAGATGGTACTCATCTTCCAAAAATACCAAAAACCAAACCCCAAAATAACCCTGCCAAAAGGGGGGGGAAAAAAACCCAAACCCTGTAGAAATAATACAAGTATCAAAATTATTGGTATGCAATGCATGGCTTAAACTGTTGTCTCGCCAGTATGCTAAATGTTAGTGCCTATTACACACTGCTTAACCTGAGGAACTGAAATGGCTGGACTGGATTTTTACACTGACCAGCATGCTGCTTTTCACCATCATCATCTGTTGTGCTAAAGTTACGTAACTGCACTTGGAAGTGTGTAATTCTCTGCTTCTGGACCAGTGATGCCATGTCTGAAAGGATTAAAATGAAAGCCTCCTCTTCTTGCTCAAGATCTTAAATGGAATATATTTGTGCTGTAACTATTCATGTGACAAGTAAAATGTGAAGTTAAAGCTAACTTTCTGTAACAGCACAGTAAGTCAGCAAGCACTAGCTGGTTGCTGCCTGACTAAAAATTTATATATAGCCCCATTAGAATATGTATCTGTAGCCCCATGGAATATGAGGCTGTTGCTTCAAAGTCCTGAAAATGTTTTGTTCCATTCTTAATCCTTTATGTAAGTGCGTATCCCAAGAATAGGTGTATATTAGGAAATGTGGTGTGTGTGTGGAGGCACTGATCTGGGGAGGCTGCTTTGTTTTTAATTCCCTGTTATAAATGGAAGAACAGTGGAGTTTAGTCATCTGCTGTTTTTTCTGATGGGCTGTCTGATCTCAAAGAACGTCTGTCTGAGCACCTGCTGTTATTTGCCGAGTCTCCTATTTTAGTGTTATACAGTCTTTCCCATGGACAGCTGTCGCTTTCCTTTTGGGTTGTGGGAATTGCATACCTGTATTTAGTTCATGTTGAAGAATATAAACTTCAGAAGTAGTAGTTGTTTTAACAGTATGAAGATCTTTTTGCTTGTGGTAGGCTTTGCTACAGAGCTTATCTTCAGAGGGCAGCTACAGTAGAACTCTGGATTACAGTTCTCAGTATTAAAACTTGAGGAGTTTTAGTAATGCTTCTCTTCCATGCTGTAATCTCTTAATGGCAGCTATTTCTATGCTGTATCTTATTGCCAAAGTAGTAAAGATGCTGCACATGTAGCTGCCATTATGAGATTACAGTTTTTAGGAGCTGTTGTTGCTTATCAGGCTCTGTTCCTCAAGCTGAATTTGTTTTTCCTAACTTTTAGTTTCTTAATTTGCTGCTGGTGTAAAGCAGAAAGTCTGTTTGCTTATTCCTCAAACCATCTGAGTTCTGGACAGACTTGGACACTGTTTGCTGTTGTTCTAGCTAACTTAATGGCTTATCCTACAGCAGACACTTTATATGTGTAATGATTTAATATGCCACATTATGTATTCAGTCTTTAGCTCCTGTGGTTGTACAAAACCCTTATCTTGATTTTTTTTTTTTTATTTGACAGCAATAGTTGAAAACTTCAACAGAATCTAATATTTTACACGTGAAATCCGTTGTCCTTAATTCTCTAGCTTCCTTCCAAACCAATAAACTATATATAAGCCTTTAATTTTTCTACATTGGTTCTGATTGCAAGTTATTAGCACTTCTTATTTTAACTAAGCTTGTTCCTTAGTTATCATAACTGTCTTTGAATATATCATGCTGTTTATAGAGTAGTCTCTGCAAAGTAACTTCTCTTTTATTGTAGATTCTTTGCAATTGGGATTGATTTTGCTTGTTTAGATTTCCTTATGGAATAAGAAAGGCAAAGAATTGGATGTCTCAGCTTCCTGATTTACTTGGCATGCTGCCACTGTCCCTGAAGAATATGCTTATCACTAATCATGTTTGTTTCATAAACTTGTAAATTTAGTGATACTACGAAAAAAAGTCTTAAATGGTACATGTAAATGCCCCTTAGGAAATGCCTTTTCTGTGTTTAATTTTAAAATGTAATTCATGTACCTAAAGCATGCTAGTTTCTCTCATAGCAATTTTTGTTATGGAATCATATTAACAGAGACTAATCATCTCAGCCTGGCTGGAGATCAGCAGTAATCTGCTCATCAAGAGTTCTTGGAAGAAGTAATTCAAACAGTTATAAAATCTGTTCTATGGCAGGTTTCCAGGCTGGGTAGCTTCCCCTAGTTTGAAATATTTGATCAGTAGCTCAGCTTTGGGCCCATCCTTGCTGCTAAGTAGACTAAAAATGTTTAATTCAATCTGATATACCTATGTGGAAAACCTGTAAATTCAACTTCTGTTTCTTTGTAAATAGAAACTTGTGATACAGGTCAGATTTTCTGAATGACAATGGAATGATCAGGACTTTAAAAGCCTCTTATCATAACATTTTATCCATCAGACTCTGAAAATGCCAGCTGACCTGCCCAACAGCCTGCTTTAGAACAACAGTGTGTTTTCCTTATTGACAAATCTAAACTAACTGTGTGGAAAAGGGAATTTCTGGATCTCTAAGTTTTGACATAGCTTTGTGAATATCAAGAATTAAAACTATATTGCTGACTTAACAAAGATATTTGAGGGCGTAGCTGGTTAGACAATCACTGTTTATAACCTTAAATATAATCTTTATAGGTGACTCATTTAGCTTAAAAACTGTATTTTTGCCTCAGTGTCTTGACAGAGCTGTGTAAAATAAGAAGTAATTGCTTGGTGGAATGTACGAACTGAAATATTTCCTGGAAAACAACTTTTTAGGTCTGTAAATTGCTTCAGAGAAATTAAAAAAGAAATCTTTAAATATTATTTGAGCTTTTTAACATTAGGGTCAGAAATAAAACAAGTCTGACTATATGATAGTTGTATTGTTACCTCAAGGTGAACTTGAGCATCATGAACTGTTGTACTGTAAATGCCAGGCAGCTGATTAATGACACTTAAGGCAAATCAACTTGGAGCTAGACAGCATATTAATTTTTCCTAGAATTTGAAGAGATAGTGATGTAACTAATAGCCAATACATGTGTTACTTCATGTTGTAAACTACATGAACGTGAGAGTGAAACAGTTCAGTTTTCCACAATAATAAGATTAGGAGTTATATTGGGCACATGGGTAGTGTATACTCAAAATGCTGTTATAGCAATATTTCCACAGGTGTTTTTTCCCCAGTTTAGACATTTCAAAATTGGTTTAAGGTAAGCTTTTTGGAAAAGAAATTATTCTTACTTTCTGCCCTCTGTATTTGTGTATACTATGTAACATGCTATGGTGCTGGTAGTTTGCCAAGTGCTGTGATTTGATGTATCATGGATCATTAAAATGTAACTTTCTAATCTGAATTAGTTTCAGTTGTGATTATGATGGTAGCCCGCTTCTTAGGTAAGCATTGGTTGGTTATGATATTTATTAATATGGAATATAAAAAGCTGCCTTGATTATAGCAAGTGATGTGCTGTTTGTTATGCAACTGCTTTAAACAACTTAAACACCTGTCTTCTTAGGGTACTTGCTAGAGTAATTATTAAGTATGGATAAAAAATTCAGAACAAACATTTGACTTCTTGGCCTTACTGTTTATTTAAGCTTATTTCTACTTTTTAGTTGATCTTGGCACGTTATAGACCTTTGATACTAGAAACAAACTTAGGAAAAGCACTGTTATTAAAAACCTTCTTAACATTATTTTCAGTATCTATAGGAAAGAACAAACAAACTAAGCTTTTATCATTTGTTTTTGGCTGAGGCATGCTTTGAGGATATTAGTTTGTATTCATAAAGGAGGTTTTTTTATTGTGTGCATCGAAGAGCAAGTTTATTTTAGTCTGCCCTTGACAAATTAATGTTTGTTTTAAAGGAAGGATTCTTGCAGGAAGTTAGTGGCTCTACAAATAATGATTCTGGAAACAAATGAAACCTCTTTAGATTTGAGGCATTATTGGATTTTTGTAGACTTAAAGAGAGAGAGAGGAAAGGGAGGGAAAGGGGGTCAAAGTCTAGTAAACATAGCCTTTCCTTGGCTTTGAAGGAGGCTAAATAATCCTCTTGCATTATCTGTGTAACTTAAACTGTTCAGGAATTTGTATATTATATTTAAAACATAGCCTAATGTTAGGAGCTTCAAAAACTACCTTGTTACCTCATCGTTGTCTCAGTTTTTCCTGAAAGTTTTAAGCCCCAAACCTTGCTTTGTCACTTAATACAAACTTAAGAAGCCCTCTAACTTGATCCTTTGGCCCTCTAGCTATCAGAGGGGCATTTTTGCTATTGCCTACTTAGGCCTTCACTGAATGCATGCAAAGGGTGAAATTAAAAAAAAACAAGCCAACAAAAAACCCCAAACAACAAAAACAAAAAAAGCCCCAAACAAACTTCAAGTAAAATCATAGTACCTTTAACTGGTTTTAGGAATGTTTTCCTGCAGCTTGGAGATATATATACATGTGATGCAATTTCTTGTGCATGTTGTATATACTTACTTGTCTTATTTAGACAGTTGTGTGTTAGGACACATAATAATGCAGTGGAAGTGAAAACTGTGTGTCTGATACTGTTTCCAGTACTTCTAGGAAACCATGAAAAAGATTCAGCTCTAAGTTAGCATACTGACTAAATTGTTTCTGTGCATAATGACACTAAACCAGGAAGTATACATTTGTAATACTGAGATATATGATATAATCGATGAACAGATGAATATTCAATAGAAACATTTTTAAAATAAATGGAAGAAATGTTATTGATCCTTCTAAATATGTTTATTTTTTTCTTTAATAGCATCCTTTTTGAACAGCAGTGAGTTTTTTCGAGTTATATGTTCAACTTCTGTGCAAGTCTGTGCCTTTGGGGTAATGAACAAGGCATTTTTAGCAATTTGGGCTCTGGACCATGTCCTGGAGGGCTGAAATACTTGGGTGAAAAGGCTGATTTTAATCAGCCTGTCCATTGCCTGATGTTGCAATTACAGCAAGTCTTGGGCTTAGCACTCTTACTCCTGTCAGACTTCATCTGTATTATTTTTGTAAGCGAGCCAACAATTTCCAGTTCTGCTCACTCTTAAACCAGCCCCAAATACAAGCCTATGCAAGTCTTGCTGCAAAGTCTGTGTAAAAACTAATTATAACCAAGTCTTCGTTCGTTGCTGTTAAATGTGGCTGGGGCTGAATAAATAGCTTCTGTGCATCACTGAAACTAGTACATGTGGGCATGCTGAAACTGGCTGACTTTTCTGTTCTGCATGTGTCAAATACTGTACCACTTACTCAAATCAAGTTCATTATTTAAGTGCCTGTGGAGCAGAAATATGAAACAATCATGATTTTTAAAGAAATCATTCTTTAGTGTGAATATGGACATACCATGTTATATTTAAGTTTTAAATTACACTTAGCTATAGAGAATTAGTAACTCCATTGTGGACAGTTTCCTTGAATTTCCTGGATTGAAAGCCCTTGGGTATTGTCACTTTTCCTGAAGCTTGTCTTGTCAAGGGGAATGATTACACTGTGGTTCTAACTGGGAAGTGGTTTCCAGGCTACATTCCTCACAAGGTCTGGGTAATAGTTTAGGCACCTATTAGCTTTGTGTCGGAGGTCAGTGGGCAAGTGAATGGGGAAAAATGGTCATTTTTAATAGGGTTTGGCAAAACTTTTCTGTAGTGTACTTCAGAACTTGATGTCAAATGCATACATATTTATTCCCAAATGCGTCCTTTGAAACTGCAACAACCTGATGGATAGGTTTGTCTGATATTCACTTTTAAACTACTATATTTGCATTGATGTATGAAAACTGTAGAATGTATTTGAGAAAATATGGTAAAAATAGCTTCAAAGAAATGCTAATATGTCAAACAGATCATGCTTTTTAAATGACTGAATGACCCCTATCGGATATTGTTCACTATTTACTGATAATACCAGAAACTTACGTCTGAAGGAACAGTTTGGAAAGTCATCTCTCAAATAGGAATTGTAGCAGCTCCAATTTCTTTTTTTTTATTCTTTCTAGAAGAGGTGCATAAAACCTTTTAGAGTAATTAAGATACTCAGTCTATTTCATATCTGATGCATGGTGGTAAGTGACAGCCCATTGCCTGGCACTTTTTTTCTCTAGCTTATTGAGAAGTATTCCACATTCTTCCTTCCCCATACCCCCAGTAATTATCCTTAATTTTCTTGAAATTTTTGCATTTTTATATATATCTATATACAGGAACACAGATAATTTGTACTGTTACTGTTTTATCTTGGAATTTTGTCTGTCTATTGACAAGATAATAGTCAATTGTCCTTACATTAATTACTTCTCAGTCTGATTCATTTTCTTCAGTCCCTTCTCCGCTGAAGCGAGTGAGTGGGAGATGTTATTAATGTTTTCTGATAGTTTGCGTCTGTACTTCAGAAATACATTGTCAGATGTTGCATTCAAATATGGTAGCTAATGAGTAATTTCCATGCTAGGTAGTTTGTATGTTATGGTCAGCATTATCGTGGTGGTTATACACTGTTCTGTGTAGTCAGGATGAAAGATAGCTATGATGAAGTGGGCAGGATTGGAGTAGTGTGGCAATGGAGTGGTCCCATGTTGTGATACTGATTGGTGATACTCTTGGTACTGATAGCTGAAAGAAGACATTGTAGTTTGTCATTTGTGAAAATTAGCTATCTTCTGACATTCCTGTAGTGATTACTTTGATTTATATATCAGTGTTTTCCCTGTCTTTAACTTTATCTGTTTAAACTGATTTTCCAGCTCTGGCTTGTACTTAAGCAAACTGGATTTCAGTTGTTACATGTTCTGAGTTTCTGCAGCCACTTGATTGTTAGTGTCGGGCATGTAAATAGCTTCTATTATTTGACTGTTACTGATAATTATTCTGTGGATCCCAAACATGTAAACCTAGGCTGTACTTCAAAGTACACTTTTGTATCTCTACATATAATCTAAATGGACCCTTTCCTTGTTAAAACTTGATACTGCAAAGAAAAAAACAAAGCTCACAAGTTGTCTTTTGCACTGTCAGAGTCTGCCTGCAAACCTAGGAGGTGGTCCATAGACCAGCATGTGGAGACTTCCTGAAGTGGTTTTGAGATTTCTCCTTGGTTACAGATGACTAAAGGACTCCTACCCACATGTTCATAATACTTAATGAATCCAGATGAATCTTTACTACTGTTGTGATGAAGGTAACAGGCTTTTGGAATGACGTAAGAAAATCAAGTGTGGGGGATTGGTGTATCTCCGTCTCCAAACCATATATTTTATTTTTTATGTGCTTTGCTGTCCCCTTGGTTTTGCCATTTTTTCACTTATTTTCTGTGTATGCCTTAATCCCATCTTTCAAGACAGGACTAGAAGCTTTATTATTCTTGGAGGAGAAAGTGAGCTAATGAGGCATGAAAAGAAAAGGGCACTTTTTGCCAGACTTTGGGTGCAGCTATCTTCCACATGGCTTTCAAAGTAAATTGTTCTTAATGCTGGCAAACAGATGACTTTCTGAATCATCCATAAGGAATCTGATATATGGAGTTATTTTTCTGTTCTTCCTAGGTCTTTAGGCTGTCTCATTCTCTGCCAATGAAAACACTTGTGATAATGAATATTTTGATAATGTCATACAGACCTAAGTAGGCCTATCCTCTCATTTCAGCTTTCAGGATAGAGAAGAAAGAATCAGAAATTAGCTTTCCCCTTGATGAGCTTCCCTTTGTGTTACTGTTTTGTGTATCAGCTACACTTGATACTTCATTCTAGAATCAAATTATGTCTCATGTTAATGTGTTTTTTTTACAATCAGCCAGTTCAGGTGATTGATCCAGTTCTGTCAAGAGGCATACACTGAAATAAGTTGTCTAAATGCTACACAGTGTCCAAAGCCAACAGAAGTTTCTGCTGCAGTCAATGTAGTAAATGTAAGCAGCCTTTAAGTTTGGAGCTACTGTGTAGTTTGGTTTTTCTAGGCAACAGAGTATTTACAAAACAGACTTTCTAGCTTAAACCTTATTGCTGTAGTTATTGTGTACACTTGTGTTTTGTAATGGGAAGGTTTTTTTGGTTGTTATTTTTTGGTTTTTGTTTCTTTTCCCAAACTTGAGAAAGATTGGATAAAGTGGTTTTTGAGGACCTTCATACTTGAATAGATACAAACTTTGGCTTGGTCAAAGTTTCACCAGAAATTGAAACATCTCAAAAGATGAGTGAGGAGAGAATGGTGTTGGAATACAAATGTTCCAGCAAAGGAGCTGTTTGAGGTAGTAGGATGCTAGTAGCAATTTATTTTTTGAGTTTGCTTTTTATGTTCTTATTGCTATGGTAGAATTAATTAACACTTTTCTAGTCAGCAGTTTAATGATTTTGCATAGAATCAGTGGATGCAGGCTTCAGGTTTTATTATTGGTCAACTGTAGAATTGAGAAAAATCAAAAGAAATGTGAAAATACAGGCTATGTTTTTATCATGACAGTTAAACCTGTTACACTTAAATCAAGGAAAAACCTCTTGGTTTGCCTTTGTCTCTTATTCTCACCTTCAACAAATTATCTTCAATCTTGCTTCAAGCACTTTGAGACTATTGCCAGTTTGTAACAAATAAAGCATGCTGAAGCAGTCTTTTCCGTAAAGTACCATTAGTTACTAGCTTATATTAGTTAAAATAAATGCAGTCATGAGGGCATACTGGAAATCTTAAAGGTAATGACCCAAGACATTATTACTTAGTACAGCTTTGAAGTTTATTCTAGTGATTTCAAACTGTAGAAATTAGATTTTTGAGGTATGTGCTCATAAAACTGTTAATTTTGGACACTGTGGGATGGCTGTGATAGATCTCATGTCAGCTTGAATAAATTAACTGTGTTTAATATTAAATTGCCCAATATTGGTGGTGGTATGAAAACTTGAATTTGAAAAAAGTTGATGAAGTAAAAAACCCAAATTGCATTGAAGTACCTATTGTGCTATTGGGTAAGGACGCAATCTTCCTAAATGTCACCAGCAAATTTAAGATGAGTTAAAGGTGGTGAGCGAACAACAAAAAGAGGAGAAAGGTAATGAAGTCGCAATTGTAGATCATGATAGTCCTGAATTGAAGCTTACTGTAAATGAAGGTTTAGAACTCATATTACTTCCCCAAAGCTTTTGAAGTACATTCAGCTTTACTAATCTGAGTTCTACTTCTGAATTTATAGTTTCTAGGCTATTGGACTCTTTCTTGCAGGTGACATCAGATTATTAGAACACAACTGATTTGAAAGGCTGGGTTTGGGTGATATTTTTCTGTAGATCATTTCTGATGATTATTTGTAATTCACATGCATGGCTATTCAGTGGTATTCTGCCCTAGTGATTCAGGGGGCTTCTTCAGGGAGGAATGAGGGATTGAACAAATAGATTATTATAGTGTCTGTGCTTACGCAAACCTGCAGTATTATAGTACTTTCTGTAGACTGAATCTTGGCTCAAAACTCACAGTAGTGTTTAATTTCCTTTCACCCTAATAAAGGATTAAAAGTAGACCCTACAACATGGCTGTCATATAGAATGGAAGTGACCAGAACCCTAAAGCTGCTGCTTCTGTGAAATCCCACTGCTCTGCTGACCCTACAAAATATTGAAAACTGTCCTTTCCTCTTAAAGCAGTACCCCTGAAATCATAATCTCCCCTGTGTTGTAGAAACAGGACAGCAGCTGCAGTAAGACCACTGAAGACTTGTAATGGAATCTCCTGTGGTAGTTTGTACTGGAAAGCAACATTTGAGGCTGATAAAATTGCTCTTCTCTCCAAAATTACTGCTAGATCCTTTCCATGAGCATGCTGGATGTGCTTGCAGTGTTGCCCTAAGGTTTGTCTGGATTTCCAGTGTGCCTACCCTAGGCTGTGATTCATTTATTTATCTTTATTTTTATTTTTCCTTCCCCAAGGCTGCTATTCTCCTGCGCTCCTCCAAGGATCTATTACTTTTGAACTGGCTATCTTGCCTGTGACATATTTCTGGAGATTCAAATATTTATCAGAGCAGAATAACTCAATGTGACATATTGGCCCTGTCATGGGTTCAGCAGTAGCAGTCATTTTTTCTCCTTCTTGGTGGCTGGTGCAGCGCTGTGTTTCTAACTTTCAGC
>WYDI02017703.1:3966-20693 GCA_009867235.2 Psittacus erithacus | reverse complement strand
GTCCTTTTTATGTTGAGGACACCAGAACTGCACACAATACTCCAAGTGAGGTCTCACAGAGCAGAGTAGAGGGGCAGGATCACCTCCTTTGACCTACTGGTCACGCTTCTTTTGATGCAGCCCAGGATACGGTTGGCTTTCTGGGCTGTGAGCACACACTGAAGCCAACTCATGTTCATTTTCTCATCAACCAACACACCCAAGTCCTTCTCCACAGGGCTGCTCTGAATCTCTTCTCTGCCCAACCAGTAGCTGTGCCTGGGATTGCTCCGACCCAGGTGTAGGACCTTGCACTTGGCATGGTTAAACTTCATCAGGTTTGCATCAGCCCACCTCAGCTTCCTGAGGGGGATGAAGGGGGAAGTATCATTTTGGTTGATCCAGGGTGATTTGGTGCACTTGCATAATGTCATTGTTTGAGTAACTTTAAGGTGCAGTTGATTTAGTGATGTAAAAGCCCAGAACACGTGTAACTGTTTCATGTGTAGAAATGCTTTCAGATGGCTATTGTGAAATCTCTTTTCATCACACATACCTTTGTGATGAGATTTCCAATTCCTTCATTGCATTTTTGATGTTTTACAGGAGATTTCACACATACACACAACACACGCACAATTACAAAAATGCCTTTTCAGGAGTAGCATCATTTCTTTATTTTGTGGATGAATTTGTTGGGGTTTATTTAACCATTTGTGGAAATTGACTTTTGCATTCTCATTCTGCTTTTTGCACTTCACTGTCAAACATCTGCTCTTGCCTCCCATCTAAGCTCTTGTGTTGCTTTGGCTGTGTGCTAATTTACCACCTGGTTGTTGGGTGCTGTATGGGGCCCTCTCAAGCGATTGAATATGAATCTTAAGCCTTTACTAACTGAATAACTAAAACTGTTGAAGATTGCTCGCAAAATGAGTTGGGTATTAAAGCCTTGTGGGCTGCTTGGCACTAATCCTTTTATTTAATGGCAACAGAATTGAAGGGAGCTTTTTTTTGAGCTCAGTTACTTTGCATAACTTTAATCCCAGGACCATTCCTTATATTTGCATTAGTCCTCCCTGAAACAGTAGGTACCTACAGGCTTTGATGCTGAACAAACACCTTTTTATACAGAATATGATTTTTCCCTCAAAGAACTGCAGAGAGAGTAACACAGATCCTGTAAAAGATGTGTTCAGTCTTACTCCATACACTGGTTCACAGCAGGATTTCCTGGCTCTTACTGAACTGTAGGTAAAGTAACTGTTTCTCTTAATGGCTCTGGTTTTAGTGCTTATTTTTGTCTAGAGGTATATTCTAGAACGTTTTTTTCTCTGACAGATTAAATAAATCTTCAAGATTTTGCCTGAAATATGTGTTGGTTTGGGATTTTGTTTTCTTAACAGACAGTTATTCAAAATCGAAGGAGTTAAAAGTGTTTTCTTTGGACCAGACTTCATCACGATCACCAAGGTAAGCAGAGCAGAGATTCGGGTGTGCTGAAAGATGAGCTGAGGTCCAGCTGTCTTAATAAATGGCCATAGGGAAGATCCAGTCAGACTCTCGGATGTGTGTCATGAAAGCATCAGAGGCAGTATTCACAAGCAGCATAAAGGGAATTGCCTTTAATATAAAAGCAAAAAACATGATAAGGTCTGTATGAGCACTGGATTAGGTTGCCCAGTGCTGTAGATTCCTTGATCTTGGAAATGGTCATCATGAAACCCTGTGCAACATGGTAGCTTGAAAGCTGGCTCTGTGTCAGACCGGAATTGAGACTGGATGACCTTCAGAAGGCTTCCAAGTGGATGGGTGTGTGACGTGGGTAGATTCAGTGCTCACTGTGTTTATCCAAGGTGTGGAGCTCATGTCAACAGAGATAAGGTGGTGGTAGTAACCCTGCAGGTATCCTCTCACTGTGTGAAGAGCACAGGCTAAGTCAGGGAATGATAATTTGGCTCAAAATGGGACCAGACAATCTCAAGTCTCTGAAATGGTTGGGTAAAAACATGTGTTAAATGATATATTTAGGAGACTTTCACCTCTTTAGCTAATGCTTTAATAGCACTTGGCTTGCAAGCAAGGAAACCTTTCTATTGACCATTGTAAGTTGAGTCTTACTGAATTTTTTTGGCAAAGCTGTACCTGGACCTGACAAAACTATGAAATCAAATCCATGCATTGAATGTGAGAGCCCATTATGATATCTTCAACGTAAGAAGAATCTCTGCCTAATTTAGTATTAGGAGGCTGGCTTTACTCTTTCTTTCTTTCTTCACCTGATTCTCACAGGACAATGAAGACCTGGATTGGAACTTACTCAAACCAGATATTTATGCAACTATAATGGATTTCTTTGCGTCTGGCTTACCTGTAGTCACTGACGAGGCACCTAGGGCAGATACAGGTAAATCAAACTCCTTAGGAAGAGGCCAGTATCTAGTGTCAGGTTTAGTTTATGTGACATCCAGAAGAGCCTCTGCTTGTTCCTCACATGTACTTCCTGTGTGTGAAATACTTTTGAGGCTTTAAAAAGCTGTGGGGTTTTGTGGCATACCCTTCTTGTATGGGTACCTACAAAGGGTTTTAGTTCCCCCCTTAAATCAGAAAGAGTGCCCAAGCTTACTGGTAAATTTGTGGCCTCAAATGAACAAGAAATTGTGAGAAGTCTTTTCCAAACCGTAATGAGAGGAACTGAAACTAACTTAGTATTTAGCTCAGGGGCAATATTTTGCTATTTATTTTCGCATTTGCAACTTAACAACTTAACAATTTTCCCAGTGTTTTAAGGAAGGTTATGGCTGTTGTGTTCCTCTCTTATGTCTGGATTTAATCTCAATATTCACATAGGCTTTATTTTATTTGGAAAAGTTGTCTTAAAAATGCTAACTAAAAGAGACTAACACTGAGCTCAGAATTGCATCCAGAACTCCTAAACCCAGACATGGTCGTAATTCTTCTCCTGCTTTGTTTTTTTGGTGCTAAAACTTTTTGAGGACCCTGCCTTGATCCATTAATCCTTACTGAATGTTAGTTGTTACTTCCTTTAAAAGGTGGGGCTACTATTGTCTGTTAAGGCCTTTGCCTGCTGAGAAATCTGAATTGATACTGGTTTTTGCTGATGGAAGCCTGGGATGTAAATAGGACAATACAGAAGAAGAGTTGAGACTTACACCTTTTGGTTTCAGTCACCTCAGTGATGGCTTTTATGCTCTTCCATTCTGCCATTATGGATATGCAGTGTTAGTAATCATGAGAATTCTCTCCAAGTTCTGATTTGCACTTTTTGACTTTCCCAAGGTGCATCAGAAGATGATGATGAAGTTGTACTGATGATTAAAGAACTGCTGGATACAAGAATAAGGTAAACTGAGAGCATTACTGCAAGATGGAGTGAGTTAGTCTTGGGGATTGGATTTATTTAGGGAACAGTGTGTTTTTCTCCGGGTATGTGTGATTTCATGGTCCAGTATCCAGTTAAAGTGCAAGATGGGCCAGAAGTGAGAGTGCTTTTTCCTCTAATTGGAAGCTTTCTGTCTAGTTTCCCCATTTTAAGCAAATTATGTGTGGAACAGAGTCCTTATTGCTAAGTGACTTTGGAGCAGTGTATAGCCTTACCCTCGATAATGCTTTTGAGCAGGTCCATTGGGCTAACCTGGCTACTTTTAAACAGTGAAAATAACACAGTCTTTGCTATTAGGGTATTTTTTTTTCCTCTTATATTAGTCTCTGTCTTAATTGTACTTGTCCTTCTCTTCCGAGTATTCTAAACTAGTTTATACTCTTGTATAGTACTCTAAAGGAGAATTTACAAGTGGTTTTCCCTCACTGTCTGGGTTTCAGTGGATTTTTGTCCTTGCATTCTGTTGCAGTTCTGTTGGTGTTTTAACATGGCTTGAATTTAGAGACTGGTGGTAACTAAAGAAGTCTCATGGGGGACTGTGGATCATGGTGTGTACCTGAAGGGTGTTCTTATGCTCATTAATTGCCTTCCAAAGTGAACTGAAAGGAATAAGCAACTTGACATTTTAGATGCAGGGGAAAGCGTCTGATGTTTCTGATGTTGATACTTGTTGGTGACTTCTTCCCCAGCTCACAAATAACAGGGGCCAGAAGTTGTATGTAGGTCAAAATCGTGGAATTTAGTTTAATTTTTCCAGAAGTTAGGACAAACTTGGGTTTTTTATTTAATCCTGCTCTATTTTAAAGTGGTATGAATGTCAATACTTGGTTGTCTCACAGCTGACACATACTACTGGTTAATGTTCCTGCAAGGAGAGAGGAGAAAAGCAGGAATAAGCTGGAGCACTTTTCCCAGACATATTTACTAAGTGTTGAAACATGTATCCCAAGTACACTGTAGTATAAAGCCTTGTTCAGAAAGCCCTGCTCCTGCTGGGTATGTGGTTGGTTAAGCTCCCTCAGGTGTGTTAGGTCTTAGTTTCCTCTTTCGTAATGGTCACAGAATTTGTGCCCAAACTTCTGCTTTTCCCCACCTTTTTCTTTCACTTCCTTCTCCCTGTCCCCTCAATGGACCAAGAAGCTGTTGATAAGAGGATTAGCAGTAGTGTCTCTTACTTCATTTGAGAGCAGGATAGTTTAAAGGAGCTATGTATACACCAGTGGTACACACAAAGCATTTATTATTTAGTTGATCAATAATATGTGCAAAGAAGTTGTCAGAAAGTGCAGGATGGAGGGAATGTAGCTCTGAAAGGTCCCGTGGTGTGTTAAAAAAACTGATTTCAAGAAGAAAAATGGGATTTTTAGTCTTTGGCTTTCTGGAATGGAGATAATTTCTATGGTGAGTTGTTAATAAATGTGTAGATGTGTAGATTATTCTCTTAGGAGTGTAGCTTTCAAAGAGTGACTTTGGAAAGCAGCATAAAGAGCTTCTGTTAGAGTAACCTGATGGTTTTAGCTTGGTCTGGAGAAATATTCCTGTGAGGATACAGTTACAGTGCTGGGCATTTGTGGCTTGCAAAAGGAGCCCTTGCTGTAGAATGCTAATAGTCCTGGGATGTGATTTCAGATGCTGGTTTCTTCACCTGCTAGCAGGATTAAGCTTTCCTAGTTGGAGCTTTTTCCTGTCCTGGGTAAACTGGTGAATGGTGGATTTATTTATGGAAGCACTTAAGGACTTCTTATCACTGTCCCTGCTCAGGCGACAGATGCACATACATGGACACACCCGTGTTGTATTTGGTACATAAATGAGGCAATCAACATTATGTGTGGGGAGGGCCTTAAGGCAAACCCACATGTCTTTGCAGGCTGAATCAAGCTCAGCTCTGAGGTGCTTGTGCTCACCCTTAGAATTTCAGTGATTCCTTTGTGTGCTGCTGCCAATATGTTTTGCATAATGTCTTGTGGTAAAACAGCAGTGAGGGTCCAGCAAAGTAGGAGTTGTTGGACATTGAATTGGGTGGGTTTAGAGAAAAAGGGCTATAGTTACTATGTCTTGGCAGTTCTTTGTGTGTATTAAATGTAGCTTTACTAAAGATTTTTGGAAGGAAACATACTTCAGCTATACTTGCTTTAAATTGAGTATTGTGTTCCACTAGGCCAACAGTGCAAGAAGATGGTGGTGATGTTATTTATAAAGGCTTTGAGGATGGGATTGTGCAGCTGAAGTTGCAGGGTTCATGTACCAGCTGTCCCAGCTCCATCATCACCCTTAAAAACGGGATACAGAACATGCTCCAGTTTTACATCCCTGAAGTAGAAGGCGTGGAACAGGTGGGTTGGTCAGAGGTAATAGTGGCGTGCTTTCAATTGGAAAAGGTCTTTGTCCCTTTCCAGCGTTTAAGCAAAAGCAGGGGATTTGTAGTTGCAGTTTTTCCCACTCAGAAGCCGTATCTTGGCTAAAGATACAGAACTCTGCAGTGTCCTGTGCAGCTCCAAGCACCAACATGTGTTGGAGACTTCCTGAAGCAAGTCCAGAGGAGGACACGAGGATGATCAGGGGCTGGAGCACTTCCCATAGGAAGACAGGCTGAGAATATTGGGGCTGTTCAGCCTGGTCAAGAGAAGCTGCATGGAGACCTCAGAGCAGCTTCCAGTGTCCGAAAGGGGCTACAAGGATGCTGGAGAGGGGCTCTTCATCAGGGACTGTAGCGATAGGACAGGGAGTGATGGGCTTAAACTGTAACAAGGGAAGTTCAGGTTGGAGATAAGGAAGAAGTTCTTTCGTGTGAGGGAAGACTCAGAGTCCTTTGCTTTCTCATTAAAAATCTGATACCCTGTAGTGATTGTTCTGGTGGCCTCTGGAATAACTTCACCAGCTCCTATTACTTCATTCCTTCTGGAGTTAATCTTTAGCCACATTTCCTTCTGGTGTTATTGATAGCAAGTGTTTCTCACGTTCTTCACGTGACCATTGTCATTCAGTGGTGTAGAATAACTGCTGTTCTCGTTGGGTCCAGCCATGATTTAGTGTTATAAATTCTTTATGCAATCTGACAGGACTGAGAGTTTAAGCTGTTTACCTAAACTACTTCTGGATTTGATTTTAGGTTGTTGACGACGATGATGACGTGGAGAAAGAAGCAAATTCAACTTGAGCTGGCATCCTCTGTGGCCAAATAAGTAGTTACCTCTTGGTGTACATAAACTATCCTTGTGCTGAGGAACAACCAAATTTGCCTTGTTTCATTCACTCTTGCATCTGTGAAAATGTATCCTCAGTTTAAGCAATTTGTCCACTAAGTTATTAAATGCCCTGCATTCAAAAAAGAAACCTTTTGCTCTACTTTGTACGATGTCTTAAGCAAGAAATTACGGGCTTTAAAAATGATGTGTCTTTCCTGTGTTCTTTCATATAAAAATCAAGACTGAAAGAGAGGCCAAAGTAAAGTTTCTTGCTTATCTTTTTTTTGTGCAGTAGAAATATTACATGTTTATTACCCCAGACCTCCTTACGGGGCTCACCAGTGCTCTCTGCCCTTGCTGTGTAACTGGGGAATTCAGGAATATTCGTTTTAACCAGTCTTGTTAAAAAGCTCTTCATAGGATTTTCGTGTGTGTGAAAAATAACCCAAAACCTCACCTGTTTGTTCTAGAGGATGTGATGTTGCCATCACTTGTGGAAAGTTACCTACTTGCTTGCTACCACTGTGCAAATAGCAACAGGCAGACAAAATGTGTTTTGTTATAAAAATTGTATCTTTTAAAGTAAATGTTAGAAGATCGTGATCCTTATCAGGTTTAGTAGGTGGAGAGACTGATTATCTTATTTAGCAGTAAAATTGTTCAGCCACCATTAGTGGTCTGTTTAAGCTTGCGAAAGATGGTTTCTTAACATAATGCTCCAACATCAAGATGAGTGTGTGGTGCTTAAGGGCACAAATTACATTTGTAGGCTAGCGAAGAAAATGAATGTGTTTACCTATGCCATATCCTGTTTGCTCCTTTCTCTAGTGCCAGAGTGCAGCATGTGTGTAACTTGGCTGCCCTGGCTGAGCAAGTGAAGACGTGGCACAGCAAAACTTGTTCTGCTTTTAGAGGCTACAGGATGAGAAGTACTTACTGTTCTGCAATGGCAAATACGTAAATCAGGCTTCACAAATACCTCTGTTTACTTAAATGTGTAGGACTTAATTTCTTCCTGGTGCCTGGCTTTGCCAGCTGGCTTTGTTACGGAAGTACTACTTCTTTTCTCTGCTGTCACAGTCGAGCTGAGTTTGCAGTTGTTATGTGGCTTCTGGTTACAGTCATATTCCTTGTGTGCAAGCTCCCAGGATGTCCCCTTCTTTCAGTCCTTGCCAGTCTAATTCCACTGAGTCCTTAATCGGGGTTAGTTTGTCAGTGAAGAAACTTTTCTGTAGTGTGCAGATCAGCTTATGCTACCCATAAACTTCATAGAATCCTGGAATGGTTCAGGTTGGAAAGAACCTAAAGATCATCTGGTTCCAACCCTCTGCCACAAGCAGGGACACCTTCCACTAGAGCAGGTTGCCCCAAGCCCCCTCCAGCCTGGCTTGAACATTGCCAGGGATGGGGCAGCCGCGGCTTCTCTGGGCACCCTGTGCCAGCACCTCAACACCCTCACAGGAAATAACTTCTGCCTTATATCTAACCATAAACTTTATATTACTAGTTCAAAACTTGAAAATAAATACTTTAGCAACATATTTCTCCAGTCATGGGGAGTGATAACGTACTGTCATTGAAAGGACCCGCTTATGATTTAAAAAGGGGTTTGAAACCACAGTGTTTTCTTTACCCTGTTACGAGGTAACACAGTGCCTGATCGTGCAGGTATATATAGATGACAAAATTCCCCTCCAGGCAGGCTCAGACTACCCAGAAGAGAGCATGTGCAAATGTTACTGCCACGTTCTTTGTCAGCAAATCATAGAACAGCGAGTAATGTTTCTGGTTTCTCAAAAATAGAGCTTTTGAGGCCTAAATTGTCAATTTAATGCGTTATCAAAGCCAGAACTTAAACAGCAAAGTAGCTGGTTTGTGTGTTAAATAAAATGTCTCTCTTAAAGATGTGGTCTGTATTCTGTAATTAAGCAGTACTAATCTCCTCCAGGTACAGTAAGGATCCAGTTCTGCCACTGTCGTTGTATTTCCAGTCTTGTTTTTAATGGGGTTTTGATTTGTATAGGTAGGACCAGATTAAGCTGTGTGTAATGAGGCTGAAGATTAAGCATCTTGTGATCTTGAGACTGAAGAGCTTCCATGTCCAGCATGTATCCTGTGTGTCCTCAGGCTCTGTTGTGGAGACAAAAGCACATAATGCTCACATCCCATCCTGTTCTCTGTTCTGTCATCTGAAGTGAGCTCTTAAGGGCAGCAGTTGTATTTCTGCAGCATAAAGCAATGGGGAAATTCTCCAAGTCTGTGTAAACAAAAGCAGAGGGAGGGGCCTGAGTCCCAATTCTCACCTGGGGAGCAAACCAAAACCCAGCTGTATTCACAGCATGTTGACCATGCTCTAATGCTCCATACCATAAACTCTCATACTGCAGTAGCACAGTATGAATCATCCTGAATCAAGAGGAGTTTCTTTGTCAACCTCCTAAGCTCTGGAACAGCTTAGTCATGGAAAGAATCCCTGCTAGGGGGAGGTGTCCTGTCTCCTCTGCTCACCCAAAAAACATTCCCCATTCACAGACACCAAGGCAAACAGGGGAATAATGATTGTTCAGTGGTTTAGCTTAGGTGTCTGCAGATGGGCATAAAACATGATGTTCTTACAGCCCTAACACAGAAGGGGCTTTTTAGCTGTGCTTTAACTCTCAGGTCAGGAGGGAGAAGTTCTATAAAATGCAGTCAGTCAGAACATTTAAAATAGTAATGACTGCCTTAAATTATTCTGGTGGGTTTTAAAGGAGGGGAAAAAAAGTACATTGGTATTTTTGCTGTGGCCTAGATAAGTGCAAGACTACAGTCAGCCATTCAGACTGGTTTTTTTCACTCGTGGGACAGAGCAAATCCACTCCTGTCTCCAGAGCAGCTTTCTAGCACTCTCTTACAGGAAGAGATGATGACAGCTATCTAAACTCATCATCTTGAAACTGTTTGCAGGTGGACATGTGCTTTTTGTCAGGATGAGACTCAGTCCATGCTCCTAAGAGGGAAGATTTAGCCTGTGTGTCTGTAAGGCAGACTTCGGGTGATGCCATAGTGCACAGTGTGAAGCACCCACAGCCCCAGCCTTCGCTGGCAGCAGCTTTGGAACAGGTACTTCCAACTTGGAAATTGCTCATGTTCCCTGATGTTAATCTGCGCAGTGTGGTATATCAGGGATCACAAAACATACTCCTGTGAGGTGATTGCAATCTGTCTAAAATGCAGGAGTTCAGAAATTCTATTTATATGAGTTATATTGAGCTTAGAGAAGGAAATGGGTGTTTTTCTTCCCCAACCGTGACTCCTTGTCTCATTTTGTTAGTTTTAAAAGGCTGACATGCAAGAGAGAATTGTTTTCACCTTTCTCCATCTGGTAGCAAATGTCACATCTACATCTGTGTGAACTACATGTGGTAGTAAAACCATGTATTGTGTGTGCAGCCAACCTCAGAATGAAGTAGCACATTATGCAGGGGATAAATACTGGCTTTTTATAGGGGAAAATAGGCAATGGACACTTCCAGAGTAAACACATGGTGCTAAATATCTGTGCTTTCACTTACACAGTAAGCTTCTGTGGCATCCACACCAGGCTCAGTTTGAGGGATTCCTTTCTGTAACATCGAGTATGGCATAGGTTTAACCCCTGAGGTTTGGTGTTTGCTGATGTGAACTGTGTGTTTTGGGAGTGTTTGTCTGGCTTGTCCATGCTCCATCTGGTCTAAGCGCCCCTTGTTTAGAAGTTGGGTCAGAACCTTTCAATTTGTCTGATGATACTGCTGTAGTTTATTTTAGGTAGATGTTCTGGTCGTGGTAAGAAGTGATGAACAGAAACTGCTGCAAAAAACCCTGATACAGGAATGAACCAGCAGGAGCCTTGGGTGTGCCTGGTGGATAGGTAACAAAGAGAACTGGAACAGCAGCCAGTGCAAAGGGAGAAGTACTTCTGTGCCAGAGTATGTTGTGTGTATTCCTGGTGATCCCTTTCCTGTGGATTAGTAGTTTCCCTCTCACCTGGGAAACCAGTTTCCTCTGCCACAAAGCTCTCAGCTCCTCCCTCACCCCAGTTATCTATTGACTTTTATAGTGTCAAGATAAAGTTAAGTGAGCAGCATTTCTCTTAAGACAAAGTCAACAACGTTTCCCTGAAGTCAGATTTGAGCAAACAGCGTTTTTCTGAAGGGACTGCCCTCTTCCGTGGCCTCAGGCTTGTAGCTCGTTTTCTCAGCACTGTCTGACCGTGGCAATTGCACACAGCACAACCAAGCCGGTGAGCTTCTTTGTCAGTCACGCCCATCCCCGTTTGCTTTGCAGACTCATCTTGATGGCTTCTTTATTTTCCGGGTCCCCGCCGCTACAGCACAGTCGGAGTAGAAACCGATTCGACAGGCCACGGGGCTGTGGGGTAAAGGAGCCCAATGGTCGCTCCCCACCGGAGCTTGGCCGAGCTCTTTGGCGCTGGGGAAAGGTTTGGGGCTCCCCCCGGTCGGTGTTAACGGGGTACAGCGCCTCTCCCGCCCTTCCAGCGCTGCCTTCCTCCGCCCGTACGGGGCCGCAGGTCCGGCTGCCACGTCCGAGGGGCCGGGCCGGGGCGGGGCGGGCAGCGATGCCCAATGACAGACCGAGCTGCAGGCCTGCGCCCTGGACCCCGCCGCTGGGAGGGAGGCAGCGGGCGGGAGGGCGGTGGGGCCCCGGCGCGCAGAGCCGGCGCGGCCGCGGAACTGAGCGCACCATGTGTGGTAAGGGCCGAGCGGCGCGGCCTGGAGGGGTGTGCGGGGGGCGGCTCCCGGTCCCTGCGGGGCCGTGCCCGCAGCGAGCCGCGGCTGCCGGGGCAGCCCTGGCGGGAGGAGGGCGCCGGCCGCGTCTGCGTTGCCTCGGTTATAGAGATAAGGGCCCTCAGCGCCGTTATCTGGAAATGTCATCGTGGTGTCCACCGGCCGCGTACGTTTCCCCGGGTGGTGGGGGGGTGTCTTGCAACGGGGTCATAACTCGAAAGGGAGAATTGTCCCCAGGTTGTGTGCGGGTGAGGCCGGGGCGTACAAAAGGCATCGCCCCGCATCCCCGGGAGGCGCGGCAGCGCTCGAAACGCGCTGTTCCCTCCGTGCGGGCGCCGTGCGGGCGCTCGGTGGTGGCGGTGGGTCTGGGTCAGCCGTGCTGGGGATGGCGGCGGGTGGCTTTGTGGGTTCTAGCTCTCAAAGCAGCCCAGTGACCAAGGAGCCCAAGCCCCGGTGAGCCTCACTGATGTGCACGTTATGGAAAAGGGGTATGTGTTTCACCGGTAGCTTTTCCGACTGTGGTTGTATCAGAACAGCCGCTTCTAGGTGGAAAGTGTCGTGCCTTGTTGTGTTTTTTAGGCGTTAAAACTTCTGCTGTGGATGCTCGTACATCAGTTCAAGTTTACTCGGGGTAGGTTGTGAGGCAGGCAGGTAAACGTGGTGTGGAAATGTCCGCTGTGGGGTTCTGCCCCAGCTCATACCAGTCTGCTTGAACCCTAACAGAGCTGCCCTCGGTTGAGCAGATGCCTTAAGAGTCACTTTGGTACTTTGCTGTATTAGTACAATGTCTCTGCCTCATCTTTTGGGCACAGGGATGTGATTTATCCTTTTTCTTCCTTCTAGCACCTTGTTTTCATGACTTTCCATAGCAATTTTTGCAACTTTGACTTGTTGCCTCTTCTTAGTTGTTTTTCCCCATTTCCTTCTCTTTTTTTCCCCCTATGTTGTTATGTGAAATTAAAATGCTGCTCTAAGTAAGGTTGAGGGGTTTGCACTGAGCAAGTTGCCATTCCTTTCATTGTTTTGGGGAGATGGAACCAGTATCACCTTCAGCCTCTCAAGTCTGGAGCACTATGAAGAGGCAGTCAGAAATTCATATTTGTGTTTAGCACTATGTTAATTTGTGTTAAAGGTACAAAGTGGAGCAAAGCTGAGACTGGAAGGGGTAATTATTGTTATACGTAGCTTGCTGCAAGTATAGGGATGGTTTAGGTGCCTTGTGCTTGCCTTAGGTGAGGTCTGGCCTTTGAAATGTGCAATCTTAACATTATTCTCTTAGTCTTTAACCACAATAAGCCCTGACAATGCTGTGGGTAGTTATTCATTGTGTTCAAGATTAAATGTGTTTCTTCCCTTTTTGATATAAGCAAAGTTCTCCGTGGACATTGAAATGTTTTATGAAGCAGTAGGAAAGGCATTAAGGATTGGTGATCATTACATTTTGTTCTGGGAGCCAGAAATACATCGTGTGGTGAAAAACAAGAAGAGGAGAGCATTAACCAAGCACCTTCATGCAGAAGAATGAGCCTTGGAAACTGAGGATCTTCAGAGTGCAGGAAGTGCGTGGCTGGAGGCAGTTCAGGTTCTGCAGGGAACAGGAGGAGAGCGGTTTGGAGTCAGAGGGTGCTACCACATGAACTCTTGTGACTTGTGGTTAAGAGCAGTTGGCAGAAGCACAGGAGCACAGTCAGCTCTGCTGCTGCCTTCGCGCTCCATCCGGGAGCACAGGACAATCACCAGTGGTCTAAGCTCCTCTTTGGAAGCATCAGCTGCGGTGGCAGTCTGGGCTCCTTCCATCCAGCAGCAGCAGACTCCAGCGATGGAACAAGGTGAACGAACACAGGTGTTGCCCTTTCAGCTCATCCTGCAAGTGTCATAAATAGGCAGAGCTGGCTTGTAGGTACTCCGAGTACTTATGCTAACTAGACTTCATGTTGCTCCTCACTGAAGTGACAGCAGTCTATGTCTTAGAGTAGAGGGCCCTGCTGTCTCATGCTGCGAGCAGTGTATTCTTAGCTGTGCAAGGCTGGTTGCTTGTAAGAGCCCTCAGACAACATTTCTATACCTTAATTGTAAGTCAGAATATACATTGCTTTATCTTGCTGTGCTGTCTGATGGGTGCACCATCCACATTCACAGTTTTATCCATTTTGGGTAGAAAGTCAGTTCTAAATGGGTATTGTGCTTTAAGAAAAGATGACAATGCTGTTACTGTTATCTGAATTCTCTCTGTGACAGAATACCAACACAGCGATTTCAATGTAAGATAATCTGATGTTCAGGTTTATGTGTGTGTGACCTTACGAAGTCCTGTGATCTGGTGTGCTCTTCCTGCTCGACAGGTAAAGGAAAGTAGCCTCGGAGTTTGGTTCCTTGATGCCTGGAGCAACCCGGGAGGTTTGGTTTTAATAACATTAGTGGAAAATAGGTTTTGCTCTTGGTATGTCGTGCAGTTTGAAGACCTAGCTAGGTATAAATTGGGCGTGCTTTAGTCTGGATGCACCAAACCAGTTCAATGGCATCTGTAAAATAGTTTGGAAAGCAGGTTTTTCAAGGTAGCCTGACTGTTCTGTAAATAAGTAAACCTGCCGTGACCATTCTTAAGGACAAAAAGTGATTGTAGAAGTCAGGTCTTGCGTTACCAGTGATTGCTGAAGATAAAAATGGGCTTAAGAAAGACTCCAGTTTGCAGCACAGCAGTGGGGACTGCCCTCCCGCCTGCCAAAATGCCATTTGTACACCTGGATGTATACTCCTCTGTGAAGCAGAGTAGTGGCTCTTGCCCAGAATGAGTCCTTAGGACTGATGCATTGGTTGTTTACTCCCGGCAGGAGCAATTCTGCCCTTTTTAGCTGGGGAGAGAGGTGTGCGCATTGGCAGTGAAAGCAGCAGCCAGGGGTCAGATGTGACTCTCCACAGAGGGGATGTTTTCCTGCTCTGCTTTTTACCAGCGCAGACTTGATGAATTGACCATCGACTCTCCCATGCATGGCTAGCAGACACAATGACATCTGCTTGCTTTTGACATTGTGCTCCTTCAAACCATGTGGAATTAGGGTTATTTCATGACACAGGGGTTGGCACACTGTCCACCTCTCCGAAGTGCAGGGCACCAAAGAAGAGGAACCTGCTCCAGCAGGTTTTAAGCATCAGTGTGGGACTTTGCTCTCAGCTATGAGGACTGTGCTGTTCGCTGGTGTCTCCCCTGCTGTAGCTTGAAGGAAAATGTGTTTATTGCTTCCGCCAGTCTCTAACATGTAGTACCTATGCGATATTTAGTAACCTGCATCTAATTTGTTGCAGACTTGAGGCCTAATAATGATCACGAGGATAAAGGATTCTTTGGAATTGCCAAGCGGATGCACTGATAACATCGTCTGTTGTGAAGGTTTGAACAGTATATGGTGTGGTATAAAGGAATCTGTAAATCCATCTCGAAGCCTAGCCTCAAGGCTCTTCTGCTACTGTAGGGAAAGGATTAGGTAAAGCTATTCCTGAGTAACTCCACATCTTCAAGACACTGGAGGAGATAATTTCCTCTTACCTGGAAGTGGTGGTTAATTTCATTTGCCTGTAATCTTACCATGGAAAAGGAACATGAGCACCAAAGAGCTCACAGGAAAATGAAGTTCTCAGAAGAAGTATTTTTGGTGGCTGCCAACAATAGAAACTATGAATGTCCACATGGTAAAAATGCTGTGTTCAAGTGTGTCGCCTCTTTATAGGGAATTCTGTCCATAGCTGTCATTAAGAAGGCCTAAGTTTTGTGCTTGGACATTAAGAAGGGTTTCTAAGGCGGAGTTGAGCTTCACAATCAGCTCAGTGCCTGTTCTGGTGGTGGTTCACCAGGTTTTTCAGACAAACCTGCAAGAAAGGAAAGGTTTTGTGTCCCATAGTGTACTGTTCAAAGTGTTTCACTTAAGAGAAATCTATATAGAGCTTGCTGCTACGGTGGGCTGTATTAATCAATAATTGAATGATAAGCTGACATGCTTTGAATAAGAGTTTTGAGTCCTTATGTGCAAAGTCCTGTGTCAAGTTACTAGTTGAGATGTTTTATTACCTTGTAAAATGTCACTGCTGTTCCAATCCTGAAGTATATGAGTGTCCTGAATATATATGAGAGTCAAGTCCTGAAGTATGTGAGTGTATTCTGGACAGGGTTATTGTGTTTTCTGAGCCTGTCAGGTAGAAATTCCTGTAGGATGCTTGCTGCTATCTTATTCCACTTGAGAATTCACAATTACAAACAGTACTGGACCAGAATGAAGCTCAAAGGTTGGGATTCTGTTTCACAAAGCATGTATTTCACCTCAAACAGCGCCAGCTCAAGGCTTGGCAAGGAAGTGTCATTAAATGTCATCCACACATCCTGGTTTTCTGTGATACTTCCTCTTTCTGCCTTCTTCCAGAGGGCAGGTGTGGTGTTACTGCTGTAAACCACTTATTCTTGAGTCATAGAATAAACCAGGTTGGAAAAGACCTTTAAGATCGAGTCCAGCCGTTCCCCCAGGACTGCCAAGTCTACCACTAGCCCATGGCACCGAGGGCCATAGAAGGCTTTGTCCTTAATTGTAGCTTAATATCCATTTGTTGGGCATGGGATGTTTCAGAAGAGCCAGTTTTAGTGGAGGCTTGTGAAGGTTTCTCAGGGCTGTGATGGACCTGCTGGTGTGGTGTCTAAAATGTGCAAGCTGAGCTGAAACTGAAACTCCTCTCTTCAGATTTGCTTTCGAGACCTGAAGTTCACAGTTTCAGGAATGTTCTGCTTGGTGCTGCACCAGATGGGGACCCTGATGGAAATCTGCTAGATTTGCATTGCAGTGTCATCCAAAGCAACATGTTTCCATTGACTGTTGTGATTTAAATGGAAGTGTCGCTTTGACAGAAGAATTGGTGCTTTTGTGTCAAAGTGCTGCCAACGGAAGCCTTCAGGCAGCTCTCATGGTTGATACCTCTTCATCTTTGGAATGCCATAGGTTGAAATGAATTTTAAGCGCAGGGATGGAACAGACAGGGCTTTAACATTGTGAGTTACACACACAACCTGTCTGTGGTGTGTGAAGGAAAGGTCTGGTGTAGTTTAAACTGCAAGGCAGAGTTACTGTGTGCCACGTTACACCGCTTTGTAGCTGGATGAAGAACAACCCTTTGCTCAGCTTTGGAGTAAAAATAGGTTCTTTCTTGAGCTGGTTTCGCATCATGCAGGGCTGGATCACCTGAGAGCCTTTTGACTCAGCAATCCACCTTCCTTACTGCACATTTACTATGGTGAGACCAAGGGCTGACTCCTGAGGAATGTTTTTTCTGCAGAGCCTCTGTTGGTGGCTGTTGGGAGAAATAAGTGGTTTTCCAAATGGCCACTGACCACTTAGGTCAGTGAAGCACAAGTAG
>WYDI02017702.1:0-22452 GCA_009867235.2 Psittacus erithacus | reverse complement strand
CCCAGGTGTAGGACCTTGCACTTGGCATGGTTAAACTTCATAAGGTTGGCATCAGCCCACCTCACAAGCATGTCAAATAAACTCAGAGAATAAAGAGTGAGCAAAAAGTAACCCTTCCTACCTTCTCTTTCCTTGAACGCATGTCATCAACTCCATGGCTGCTTGCAAGATCTGTCTGAACTGCAACAAATTTATCTACTATCAGAAAAGCAAGGAATTGTGAAGAAAAGTAGACAAAAAAATAAAATAAATTTGTAAACTTTCATTTTTTGAGGCCTACAGCATTTTTATGTAACTCAACAAAGCATTGGCAGAACTGAGATGAAATGGCTTACACACTTGATAAAGAATTTAATTCAAGTTAAGTATAAATTGCTGTATACATTGTATACCAGAAACTGCAATTTAGAAGGTGGAATCACTTTACATAGTGATATGCCATGATGAGAAATTCCAGATAAAATATAGCTTTAATAATAAAAGATGTAGTTACCCTAAAATGATGCAATTAGTGAAGTAATGTGGCAAGTTCATACATTATGAGACATCAGCCTTCTCTTCTATTTGCATTTTAGTTCAAAGTTATCAATTAATTAAATTGGTAGGAAAAAATTATATCCTAGCCAATATCTTATTTTGATCACTTGGAGTTATATTTGCCAACTAAAATACATGTGATATCCCTAGACATATGAGGAACAGTGTACTGCTATTTTTTTGCATACTTTTTTGAATGAATGAATGATCAGTGCAATAATTAATTCCCCTTATATTTGATGAGGTACGGTTAAATGATAAAATAGTACCTCAGATTCTTCAAAGTGGGTCGGCGTTATCTGTCTTTGTCTCATCCTATAGTATGGCTCTGAACATGAGATTCGTATCATGTTCTGTCTTTTAGTACAGAACTGAAATGAGAAATTAAGAGGTGCCAATTGTTACATTCCACATCTGTTGCTATCTGACCATATGGATGACTGCTTGGAAGGAAAAGTGTTTGCTTCTATCCAATATTATACCTATGTCGTGGTTTAGGCCTGCCACACAGCCTACTCACTGCCCCCCCACCTCCTCCCTCGGCTCCCGGAGAGATGGGGAAGAGAATCGAAAGAATACAACTCCCACAGGTTGAGATAAGAACAGTCTATTAACTAAGGTATAACACAAACCGCTACTGCTACCACCAATAATAACAATGATAAAGGAATTAACAAGAGAAGAGAACACAATGGCTCACCACCCACGGATACCCAGCCCCACCCCAGCAGAATCTCCAGCTCTTCTGGGTAACTGCCTGTTACATCCTGGGCATGACGTGCTGTGGCATGGAATATCTCTTTGGCTAGTTTGGGTCAGGTGTCCTGTCTCTGCTAGCTCCCAGCTTCCCCTCCTCCCTGACAGAGCATGAGGCTCAGAATGTCCTTGATCAGTCTAAACATTACTGAGCAGCAACTGAAAACATTGGTGTTATCACCGCTGTTCCCAAACCAAACATCAAAAACGCAGCACTGCACCAGCTACTAAGAAGGAGAAAAATGACTGCTACTGCTGAACCCAGGACAACCTATTATTTAGCAGATAAAAAACCATTACTCCTTACCTTGAGACCTAGGAGGGGAAATAGTTCATAACTGCAGATTCAGATCCACATCCAGACTCTTCCTCTAGTCCCTTAAGTGTAACTCATAAATAAGTTTACCTTCCTTTGCTTCCTTGAGAAATTCTGCATGAGCTATTTCCAAATAATGCCTCAGTCATTCACAATTATACTGCTGCAACTTTGCTGATGACAGGGATTTGAATGGGGATAAGAGGGCACAAATTAGTTTGGCAAATGGAACTTCATTAGCCATTACATTAATAAAATAAGTCAGAAGAGAACTCTTGTTCCATCCACCAGAGCTGCCTGGCTTCTGCAAGATTGACAATAGCAAAAAAAATTATTTAGCTTCACAATAAATAAAGGCAAATAGAACTGAGTCATCCTGGAAAAAACTGATCTGCTACAGAATCATTCCTTAAAGTAGGACCACATGTTGTCACATCAAGCCATCAATACAACTCTATCACAAAGAGCCATCCATACTGATAATACTTATCTTCTGCTTGCAGCTGTTTATCTGACTTAATGAATATTTACCTTGCATAGTCCAGGAAGAAGTCTTTGGGATTATTCACACAATGCACTTTATTTAATTTATTTCATTAGAAAAGATTTTATTCTCATCTGAACAACACAGTTATTAATTAAAATCCAACAGTTCCTGAGTAACATTAAGCTTCAAATATTTTCTTCACTGCATTAAAAAGGCAGCAGGTTCTGATTATTAGATAAATACATAATGAAAACAACACCCCCTGTCCCCAATCTTTGAATTAAAAGCAAGAAACAAATGTCTAATTCAATTGTCTATTTAGAAGTATAAACTTTTAAACTAGAAACCTGAATATCCACAATTACTGTAAGACCCCTATTGAAATAATTAACTTTTTGCGTACTGTATTGCACATTTGAAATATAGACTGAATTGTCAAAAAAAATCATAAAAAACCCCTATGCCACTTTAATACAAGAGACTCACATGACTGTAATCTCAAAATATTAGTGAATTAAACAGTCATTTACTGTGATTTCTCCGCCCACATGAGCAACAAAACTGAACATCTGAATGATCCAGAATAGAAAGTAAAATCAAGCAGCGCCTATCATGGTCTGACCACTACCTCATTAAAACCAATAAATAACCATAATCTACATATTTTATTGCCAAGTGTCCTATAAATCTAAAACCAGTAGAGACTCCATGACCGTCTTCATCGGTTTTCATTTTGCAACAGTACAGCAGTAGATAAGAGTCTGCATTGTTTTATACCACAGTATAGATCTCTCTATCGTTCTGGCTGTTCAGATATTCAGATGTGAATTTGCCTCCCTCTTCTCTTTCCAAAGCAGAGCAATTGTTGTAATTATATTTTCAATGAGACCTCACTTTCTGGACATCCACATAAATGTCAACTCTGAAAAATACGTATCCTCAGTAAAAAAAAAAATATGCAGGAAAATACTATTAACATCATAATCCACCACACCAAACACTGGGACACTTGTTGCCCTAGTACAGGATTTAGAGGGTATTGCAGTCCATTATCAATGTACAGCAGCGCTGAGGAATTCTCAGTGCTTGCTGATATAAAATTCACAAAATCTTTGTTTTTTCACTTGGTTCAGACCTCCAGAGAATAAGTATCCCCACTGACATCCACAGTCACACAAGGAAACCGATTCAACAAATGTCACTTGAATGAAAAATGAGTTTTTATTCAACTCATTTCTCAAATGAAAACACCTGTCATATAAAGAATGGTAACATATAAAGATCTGTTGCCATTTGGCTTTTAATAATTTTTCCATAGAATAGCTATTTGCTTTATGTTCTTTTAAAATTTTAATTCAGATATGCTGAAAAAGTTAGCCAAATAATTATGTTGTCACTAAGATTAAACCTTCATTTTCAAGTGCTGTAAATAGTAATTTAGAGAAGGATGCAAGGTGCACTTAAATTCAGTATGACACTTCTTGTTTCAGCAACTACACACCATAATTTTCCAGACACCATTGTGAAAAACTAAGGAGCTGCTTCTTCTGTCCATTAAGTATGGTGTAAAAATGTTTCCTTACTCTTAGAAGACAAATGAACAGTAATAAAACCTGTTTTCATTCTACCTGAAACTTGGTGTGATATAGTTAACTGGTAGATGTTTGGAAAAACAAAAAAATTACATAGGAAACCAGTCCCACTTTGTCACAGGAAAGACTTGTCCAAAATTCTCAGCTGGATTTTGCCTAGTTTTGAATGACAGAATATGTTATTTTTTCATTACATCATGAACAAGTAGGTGTTTTCTTGCCCAGAGAAGGAACTGTCACATTATCTCAGCTGAGGTGGTATTTCAGTCTCTCCGTTAGCTCATTCTGTGTGAACTTTTCCCATATCTTTTGAGAACTTATTTGTGAAATACAAAATAATAATATGCTTGTGAAAAAACCTCAACTAACCAGGAAGTAGTTTTGAAGACCAGAATATTTAAAAGAACACAATTGGTTTATTTGTAAATTGTAGACTTGCCCCTACACAGCTGAAGAGATTAGGGAATTCACTTCAACAGGACTCCAGAATAATAATAACAACAAAACCACCAACAATAATAATTTAAAAATTCCGCAAGTCAAACAGGCTACTTGCAGTATGTGTCCTATAACACTAGTGTATATAACTTTTAAATAAATAAAATAAATAAAGCTAGGTTCCCATTTCATTGCTGCTTTCTCAGAAAAGCATTTTGAGTTCTGCAGACAAAAGAGATATATAGTACTGGGAAGAAAATCAGAACTCATAGAATTAAAGAAAAAAACAAAACAAGAAAACAAAACAAGGCTGAATAGGACCTCAAGACACATACTAATCCTCTTCCACCCCCAAAATAAATCACAATTATGCCATTCCCAGTAGGTGTTTGTCAATTTCACTCAGAACTATTCCTGCATTTGGAGATTCTATAACCTCCTGAGGCATTCTATTCCAGCAATAGCTTACCCAGTCATTAGAGCGTTTTCTCTCATTACGTCTAACCTAAGCCATGCTTGTTAATACCATTATTCTTAACCTCTCCATGATGGACATAATGGAGTAACTTATACTTAACTCATTTAAAATACCAGATTTTGAATAATGAAACTAAAACTGTCGTGGTTTTAACGTTCTTTCCCTTAGGCTAAACAACCTTAATTATGTTATTATTATTATTATTATTATTATTGCTCAAATTATGTGCTCTGATATCTTTTGAAGCTTCAAATGGACTGAAAATATATCTCCTTCTTGAAGTGCTATGCGCCAGACAGGACACATTATTTCAGATTTGTCACACTAATGCTAAACAGATTAGAAATATTACTTCCCATCTTACTCTGAATCTGCGTACTGATAAGAATTTGTATCTCAGTGAAGCCAAGATGGGAAATAATCAGACGAAATAATTGTTTTGCAGTTGGAGACTTACCTGCCGTTTTGCAGAGATGTATCTCTTTGATTCCAAAAATCAAAATATATTGTCTTTTTCTCAGATCTAGAACTGTTGAGTATTTGTTGAAAAATGGCTTTTTCTCACCTTGTTAGACAATGTGAATTGCACTTTTGTTTTTCCCTAATTATGATTAAAAAAGATATAAATAAATTTCACTTAAGATCTACTAGATTGATATGAAATGCCCCCTTAACAAAAATGTGATTCAACATTTGTCCTTTTTCTACTTTATCTTTTCTTTTTATATGAAACACTTATTTTGCCCACAAATTTAAAATCAGTACTTTTTTTATTCCTTATCATTTATAAAAATAATCACTGGAATTGTTACGAACATATTAAAAGTAATTTTGCAGAGACTGCTGTCCACAAAAATAGTAAAAAATATGTTAAATTTTAAACCTATGGTATGAATTTCAAAAGCTATTAGAATAGCTTGAATAGATGTTCAAATAACAAGAGCACATTGACAAAAGTTATTATTTTCACCCTTTTCCTAGAGAATTTACACGCACAGAATTTTGGGACTTGGGTATTACTTTAAAGTGCACAAAGAAAACAAAAAGTGTCCCAGGAATCATTACAGTGACTTGAATAATGTTAATGATTTCACACATCTTTGGTTTATAATCTCAGAATAGAATAGATGGGAAACATAAATGGAGTTGAAATAACATTAATTATTCTGCACTTACATACTTGATATTTTTGTGTAAAATATCTGTTTTATTCCAGAAGTTATTCTCTAAAAGAACACCACTGTGAGGCCTGGAGTTGATCTAAAATGCCTATTCTTGCTGAAGATAAATACAAGCAATAATCCTAATTTCTTAAACTCTGTTACAGCTAAAAAAAAAAAAAAAAACAAAAAGAAAGAAAAAAAAAAGTATGATACACTTGTGAAAAATCAGGATACAAATCTAATGTGGTCACTGTAAAAGCAGTTCAAATGTCTTTTTCCAGGCTAATGTTATGTATTACTTATGGTGCTCTCAGACATTCCCACTGGTGAGCAGGGACAGTAACATAGTGGAAATATGCTTTCTATCAGCTTGGAGCATAGGAAGGGATAGTCACGAACTATGGTCAAGCCAACAGACTACTGTTTCTCCAGTGAGTTACTTGTAGAGGAGTATAACAGCAGTATAAGTGTATAAGAACAGTACATATAGTACAACATATGCTACTGCACAATATGCTAATACATTATAATTTAACTTCTTTCACAATGCTATTAATGCTACAGAATTCTATTAGTAACTGCTGTGTTACTGGTAGGTAGGAAGCACACCACAGCTTCAGGGGCTCATTTTGCACATCAGAATCAAGGATAAAAATTTTGGTTTGAAACCACATTGAGGTTTTCCCCCACTTCTCCTTTTTTTCTTTTTTTTTTTTTTTTCCTTTTATGGTCACAAGAGCTGCAACTCTTCTCGTATGACACTTGACAGAAAAATAAACAGTAATGATTCTATGGTACAGGTATTTTATTTCTAACTGTTCTTAGAACTACAGTACGCATTGAAAGACATTGAGTACACTTCAAAGCTCAGAGACAGTAAGCAGAAGTCATGCCTCATGTCTCAAAATGCTTCATTTTGGACCAAAACATAACTCTTTGTGCAAAATACATTTAGCAGATTTTGGGAACAGACCTGTGGGATGCCTAATTTTTCCCTAAGTTGTCTTCAGTGAGCAGAGCAACAGAGCAGTAGCTGTTCCATGGTAGGTAGCTGCATCAAGGCCCACCTATTCCCAACCACAGACCCTTTAATTGAAGCTCCTAATTCAATTTGTGTCTAGTCCTCCTCAGGTTAGAGGAGGGGCTGCAGAGCTAATGCATTTTCTTGATAGTCGCCTGTAGTCCAGCATGTGGAGCGACATGCTTTCTCCCTTTTCAAACTTATGTGTGAGAAAAATTGCACACAATGACGTTTGTGCATTTTCACATCTTCATCTAAAGCAGTGCCATACTTATCAGACATGGCATCCTCGGGTAAATTAGAAGTAACTTAAACCTGCCAGTGTGTTCTGTACTCATAAACTAATGTGTATGAACTCAAACTCCCCCAGCATGAAACTATGAAATAGCTGAGTCCATCACCATACATTGGAGATGCTGAGGATTGAGAAAGCTAACTAGAAATGTTGCCTCAAATGTACAATGAAAGTAGTCATAGGTAACGGATTTTTCCAAGTTTTGCAGCAGATATTACGTTACTCTTGAGGGTTCACCTGTGGCACTTGAAGATGATAAACATTCAATTTTAGTATTGCTGCTTTTAATCAAAATTTGTCAGTCACACCATATTATTTCAACCAAAATTAAACAGAGGCTTGCCCATGTCAGCAAATGCTCTCTGTTATTGGACAAGTGTTTCATATGTAGCTTTATTTGTATGTAAGTCCAAGATTTCATAAAAATGCCCTGGGGCTTTAGGATTTTTACTAACTTCAGTTATTACTTCCAAAGTGCATCATATCATAATGGAAGAATTTACGAAGTTAATCTACTGCTGACTTTAAACCAAAATATTTTCTTTGTTTCTGTAAGTTCAAAGTGAAAAATAAATATAAAAAAGATGAGTCAGGCAGAAATGAGTTTTGTGAAAGTTCAGAGAAGACAAAAATAATACTTTTAGGGGATAATTTGTTTGATTTTTTAAGAAAAAAAATTAAACTAATTTCGGATGCAATAATCTACTTGAGGTTCATGCATGTGTATACATGAAATTCACTATTTCACTCAATTGGCTTAAAAAGTTTTTATTGACATTGACCACAAGCTGCAAATAATGAGTTCCTAGACAGCTGGTTTTGCAAGCTGAGAGCTTGCCAGGGCTGCATGCTCCTGACCAAAGTCCACATGGGTCAGTCCAGAAGATTTGTGAAAAAGTTCACTTTATTTTCTTCTTTCCTGAGAGTCTTAATGAAATACTAATTTAGTTTAGATATCATAATCTGTAAATGTACATCTCAAAACACACAAGGGTACAACAGACTTTAATGAGAAGGGCAAAGCAAACAAGTTGAACACCAATATATTCAAGTAAAAGAAATAACAGCTTAATCTGAAGCTTATTTCATTTGTTTTTTCTATTCAGTGTTAGCCAGTTTATGTGCAAACTAAATAATATCTGTTTCTTAAATAATGAACAACAAAACATACCCTTTGTTTTAAAACTGCTATGGCTATTCAGGTATCTGAAATTCTCCAGCTCAAATGTAATTAAAATGTTTTTCCTCTTTCAGTAACATCTGCTTCCAACTAAGTGATCGTCATTTAAAAAATCAACAAAAAATATCATGTTTTTACTATAGTAAGAATAAAATAGCCCACTGTACGACTATAAAAAATAAAAGTGCTCACACTGCAATAATCCGAAAGGCTGAATTAGCCTGTAGACTGTAGTTATTAAAGGAAGTCATGCAGAAACATGCTCTTTAGCATGATACTTATTCCAAATGGTATTACTCTTCTAAGTGCTTATTTTACCATCTGAATCTTTAAATTAAAAATGAGGCAGTTTTAGGTAGTTTCTGGAATGGCTTGTTTTCATCTCATTAACCTGTAACCTTTTATCGAAGAAGATCTGCTAAGTTTCCTAACCACCTATGCAAATCAGTTGCTCTGTTTGAAATCCCTCACCTCTGCTCTCACTTATTTTTCCTTCTTTCCTCTAAACCTGAGGTTGTTTCCTGCACATTTAGAAATCTATGCAGTATAACCCCAAGAGATCAAGATGAATGGGAGGACAACGTGATCTGTTCTGGGCTGGTATGCTGCGTAGCAGCTAAACCTGACCAAGGGCTATATGTAGTTATTCTGCTTCATCTGCTTCACAGTTGTAACGATGCAGGACTTTTTTGGTTTATTTTTAAAGGTTCAGTTTCACTGAACAAGTAGAGGCTGCATCAAGGTTAGAGTGATTATTATTATATTAAGTATCAATTTTGAAAATGCTATAGTTAAGAATATGCACAAAACACAAGAAGACTATGTCTTCACACATTTACAGGGACATATGTGTGTAAATTTCACTTAATATATTTGATATTGGCTCAGATTTACCCCCTGAAATTGGAGATTCAAACGCTTCTACTAACACATGGTAAACTACTTCCAGGGAGTGTCTAACTTCTCTGAACACTGAGTAAGCTGAAAGTAAGTAAAATATTAAAGTGTAGTAGTAGCCTAAAAGCCCGTTCCATCAATCTGGATGCTTAAACACAGGCATGAAGTTGTGAGTTGGCCTATGCATACATTTACTTCTGCTCTGAAGAGCAAAGTAGGTGGGAAAAGTGGAACATGACCAGAGGCTTAGTTCAACTGACCGTTTCACTCAGAACACTGGTCTGAATGTAGGTATGTATGTAGGCTGGAAAAAATTTTACTCTATGAAGAAATGCAAGAAGAAGATGCAAGGATAAATCATGCTGGATACACTCTGCAGGGTAGAGAATGTCTTTCTGCTTTAATGATGTCTAAGTCTGAATCCAGTCCTACATCACTACTTTGCTACAACATTGCTATGGGATCAATACTGCTTCTTCGTATGTCCCTGGATTATCATGCTATTTGGAGCAGGAATCATGCCATCTCTTGTTTTTTATTTGCAAAGCATTTATAGCAGTAGATCTCTGTCTCAAATTTGAGCCCCTGGTACTACTGCAATTGAAACATAAAATAAGAACAGCATAGCCCAGGAAGAAGCAGGCTACTTAAATGAAGTGAAGACTTAAAACACACCATGTTTTAGCAATTCCCTTTAACCACACAGTTCATAAGAGGTGATTTCATCTAGAGTGGTTTGATTATTGGGTTGTAATAGATAAAGCTTTCGTTTACCCTCAAGGATAAAAAAAAATAGGTCAGACTTTCATTAACCAAAAAAAAAAAAGTAGTTATTTAAAATTTTTTATGTGTTAGGCCATTATTAGCAAGATCATAAGCACAGTTAAGTAGACAAGAAATACATTAGTGTCAGGAAGTAGGAGAGTAAACCATCATGGAATGATTTAATCTATCTCTAATTAATGAAAATTCTAGATGTGTTTTACTCACATTATACAATTTATGGCTTCCTCTTAACTATTTGTTTTTTCTCATGCCTTAAACTTTGAGATTGCACATCTTTTGAAACTGGTAAGACTCAAGAATAAGATAACTGTAATTTGGTAATAAGCCCAAGTGATAAGTTCATTCTTACCTTTTTGGTAGCCTTATATTGAAATTTATTATGTCTTTCGTACATCAGGATTTTATTATAAATTCAAACATAGTTTCAACTTCATTTTTTTCTGAAAAAAAAAAAGAAACCCAAACAAACAAGCAAACAACTAAAAAAAGAAACCCAAACCTTTAGACTATTGGCTAGAAGCAAAACTTCTTTTTCTTTTATGGCAACATGGCAGTAAATCTCCTGCTGTCTAAAGAGATAAAATACAAGCAGAAACTGCCTTGTTACTTTAGTGTCTAAAATTCTTAATTGCTGCTTTGCGCTTACATTTTATTGCCCCCAGCCATCCTCTATTTGGTAGTAGAAGAAATTTGGTTTTTTTGCTTATGAAAAAACTATAATCATTTAACAGTGATTTCCTGCAAACTCAAATCACCTACTGAAACATCATCAGGTATAATTCTTCCTGCTTTATCTACACCATTTTACTATGTGTCTCAGATAGAACAAATATGAGAATATGTAATTAATGTTGTCCTGCAACCTTCTTTTTCACAAAAAAAAAAAAAAAATAATCTTGAAACTCCTGTGAAGCAGTAAAATTGGTTACTGGCAAATAAGTGCAGATTGAAGAAGTCTAGATCATACAGTCAAAATGAGAAAGGACTAAAAGAAATCCTTCTGTAAATCTTGCAGGAGGAATCTCCAACCCAGCTACTTCAATTTTCACATTACTTGTATTTTTATGTATTAGCCAAAGTGGGTGTTAATTATAAGTGAGGAAGATAAAGTGCCACAACTGGAACTGCATTATCATGCAAGTCTTGTAATAACTGAAATACACAAACCTACAAATTATATGTCAATGATGCATCATCTCTGAATGTTAACTAAAAGGAGAAAGGAAATCCTTTTAGAGATGTGCATAGCTAGCTTGGTTTTTTTCAGTGAAATTAGAAGTAACAGTTGAATTGAAATATTTACTTTCCATAGTTAATGTTACTGAAAATTATATGCTATTTATTTTTCTTTCTCATATGCCTTGAGGACTTGATGGATTGAGATAGCCAAGAAAATAATTTTTATGGAAACACTTGCAAGCCTAGTTCCAGCTTCTTTTCAGTTAATGGAGGGGATGCATTTTCCAGAATTCCATAAATGAAATACATATGTCCTACTAACATAAATTCACACACAATAGATTGATAAATCTGGAGAGGTCTAACAATAAATAATAAGAATAAAATATCACTAAAAATATTATGGAAATACTGAAAGTATACCTAGTATATCTGAGTACACTTTTTAATTAAATACTTGAATGTGCACAACCCCATTGTTTTTTCAGACCAAGCAAGAGAATTGGAACAGAGATGTGCTAGGTTTGGTAGACAAAAAAAAAAACAAAACCGAAGCATCTTATTTTCTTCTTTCAGCACAGGCAGACAGCCAGATAACTGTATTTTTCAATCAAATTTAAGAAAATGTCACCAACAAACTTCAAACAGTTGGAAAATACACTTTGACATAAGCTTCAGAACATGAGCCTGAGAATGCCAAAAATGCCATTGTGTAAATGATACTTTTGTAATAATATGGGAGGCATTTGTCATTTCAACACAACTCATGAATGATGCAAACAGTATTGCATAATAGGAATCAATTGCTGATCAGAAGGTTTAGGACAAAGATCATAATATGTCTGACGAAAGAATTATTAATCAAGCAATAAATGTTCCTTCTTTCCCTTAAAGGTATTTAAAATACATAGCTATTGCATGATGCAGAATTTAGAACAATCTAGATTTATCATTTATATGACGGACTTCATAGATCTAACAATAATCATAGGGTTTCAATGTAGTATATGCAAGATTCTCTTCTCGCAGTCATTACAGGAATTTTACCCTGGTAATGTTTCAGCAAATTGCACTAATGTAGGTAATTTTAATCAGTGCAAGCTATCAAAGAGGGCAGGGTTAGTGTAGAGATCGAGTTTCCAATTGTCTCATCAGACTTAGTCAAGGCTTATTTAAGGCAAGTATCTGAAAGAAATCATGCACAGATTTAGAAAAGAAACAGATATTTGTTTTAACAAGAGCAAAAACAGGTTAACTCTTTTAAGTGGACTGTTATTATCTCCATCTGTCCTGAGCATGCAATATGGCTCCTGTACTGGTATCGCCCCTTAGGCCCCCCAGCCACCATTTGAAACATTTCAGTTTGCTCAGTGGACTATTAACAGTGTGGCCTCTTGGACCTCAACAATACATTAGCTCAGTACATAGTAATTGTCATTGGCAGATGCAGACCCGCATTAAGTAAATAAGTGAATACAATGCGTTCAAAAGAAATATTTGCAACTCTTCTCCCTCCTCCATCAGTACAAATGATACATCAAAGTGCTAACTTGCCAAGCGGTGTGATTAACAAACCAGGTCACCATGAAAAAGTGGCAACATTAGTAAATGTAAAGCCTTTTTCCTTTTCTTCAGTCGGTGCATTTTTGTCATGCTTCATCCAAAGCAAAGCTGCATAACTTGTTTCAGAAATTGCTTGACTTAATATTGGAAAATTTCTATGTTACCACCGTTACAGCGTTGGCCCAGTTATTTTAGGAAAGAAAGCTCCACGGCCGAAAGAACGAAAAAAGAACCATCACATCCACAAAATGGAAGGAACCTTTGCTGCCTCCTTCGTAGGAACCTCTGGATAACTTCACTTTCACACTCTGATTCATTCTATGCTCTTCATTCTCATCTGGTTTCTGCAGCACCAGAGGAGTCATGGGGCAGTAAGGCTTCCAAGTGGGATCTACATTCTTTCAATATAGGACTACCCACTGCAATATCACCACTTTGGTGAAAATGAAGATCCTTCTCTACCAAATCAATAGAGGCCAGACACTTCCCTCTAATTGCTCAAAACAGCAAAGCTTTTCAACAAATACTGAACTTTCAGCTCAGGAGCAAGTCCAGCAAGTCATGCAACCATGTATAACGGTTTCCTCTGTCTTCAGTTATACCTGGTGTAAAAGTATACCAGTTAAGTAAATGCTTAACATACGTTCATGTATGAAATACTTTATCACTAGAAACAAATACAAATCACGCACTTAAAACTGAATGTATAAGGTAAAGCTTCCTTAAGGCAAAGTAATCTCAGTAACCAGAACCTGTATTCAAAAACTTTGAATCCTGCTGATACCTGCAATTTTTAGGGACCTGAAAATTCACTGAATAGGCAATGCAACGCCAAAAGCAATACCAATTACTTAAGAAACATGAATAAGGCTGTTGTTTTGTACAACCTCATTGTCCCAGAAAATGAGTCATAGAAAAAAATTTTCAGTTTAACTAGCTTGAGATCAACAAACATTGAGTAACTCCCCTAGAAAAACATGAGTCATTTCAGTTCTTTAGACAGACCCCAGTAGGTGGCATCAGATGGCCAGTAAAGTCATACATGCATCTTTTCATGTACAAAATTGCAGCATGAAGGAGGCACTTTTTAGCAAGATATTTTTCACTCCCAAAAGACAAAAGCTAGTCACTGAAGGGCGACCATACGACCATAGGCTTTCATTAGTTTGGTTCTTTTGAGATAAAGGAATAGATCATTGCTGCAGACAGGTTATGTCCTACACACAAAATCTTATTTTTCTACATTTTATTAAATTTAGGAGCATGAGAACACTTGATTTATCGGAAGTGGGAATATTTCTTCCAGATATGGGATGTATCTTAGATATTATATGCCACATCTGGCACAAATGAGGTTCCGATTCATGACTTGGAATATAGGCGCTACTATAATACAAGTAGTGTTACTTATTAGTAATACCTTAGTAGAAGACAGAGTTTAAGAAAACTTTATAAAATGCAAGTCCAGAACATTAATAACTACTATATTTGCCTTTCATCATTGGAATATGTAAAAAACTTATGGTCTATTTGATTTAAGATTAAAAAAATATTCTAAGTAAAATCAGCTAGGAGCTGATCTTCCTTAGTGAAAAGAAGGTCTGCTTTTTTTGAAAGTGACAGAGGTAGATGCCGTATGCTGTTCCCTGGATAAAGCTTAATCTCTCATGCTAATTTTCAAAACTGGCTGCAGAGTTTTTCTCTTTGCACTTTGGATTAGTTACAACACTTCTAGCAACAAACAATCTCTTGATCAAATTATTTTACACCTGCTGCAAGTAATTAAAAGGTACCTAAGGATAGCTTTAATTTTCTCACTTCTTTATTCATTTTCTCAAAAGCCTGTCTTTATAGTGAAAAGTCAAAGTCAGCTATAGTGCATGAGTAACAAAATGCTGTTGTTCACAGTACATATATTTGTAGCTTTTACCAATGACATGTGCTTTTCACTTTAAAGAGTGGGATTTAGTCATTCACTTAAGAATGAGCTTAATATTGACCACATGAGTGATGCTGCGAATGTGTTTTCTAAATAGACAGATTTCATACACTGTATTGGACCTTAAGGAACATTCAGGTCACTGAGGCAGAAGCAAGCACAATGGAATTGCTAAGGTTCTGTCACAAATTTTGTCATGGTTGACAGTATTTTCAGCCTCTGACAGGGAGTGAAGTGAGGTTTGGGCTTGGTCTCCTGCACTGACAACAGAATCCACCACTGTTACTGAGCTGCTTCCTTCAATTCCTTTTCCTCCTGGAAGGGAGGAGTGTTTCCACTCCTGAAAACATTGTGCTCACCAGCGCCTGGGCAGCAATGCTACTTAGCAGAAGAATTCAACCAGCCCTCTTCTCTCAGTTGCCCTGTTAGGGAAGAGGAGGGCAAGTCCAAAACATTAGCTCTGCACAGTTATTACTTAAGCAGCCATGTGACATTCTCTCAAAGCAGTGTTTGACTGGATAAACTTCTTGCCCCAGCAGCTGCTTCATGGACCAGATATTAACCCTCCTCCAAATTAAATGGAAAATTGAGAGTTCTGGAAACACCATCCTCTCTACACACTACAGATTACCAGGCATGGCCTGGTACTCTTCCCTATTTTCCCACATAATTGTAACTTTGGAAGCCCAAAGCAGGTGGTGGTAAAGCACAGGAGGAAAGCTGGATGAAACAAGCTGCCTGATGTTATTTAATCCCATTTTATGAAGATATTTTTTAACTCACTAGTACATTCAGCATTCCTTCCCATGAACCTGTTAAGTGAATCTAAGTTTCAAAGTGTTGTGTTTTGGGGCTTTTTTTACAATATAATCTGAGAATAAAAGCATGCTAGACACAATGAAAGTTGGGGTGTATCTGTTTTTTTCCATGTATCTGGCTCCAACGGATTACTTATTTAACTACACCATTATGCTATGTAAATTTTCCTTTATAGCTGAACTCAATGATATCATTATTTTGAAGGAAATGAGATATTTCAAATCAACAGTATTAACTTCTATTTTTGAAACTAACTGAACATGTGGTTCAATTACCACTACTTAATAACATTTTTCCTCTCTTGAATTTCATATATGATGAAGCAAACCTCAGATTTACTATTCCCTCATGCTCTTTTTAAGCCTTTTCCATGAGAAGATCTCATAGCCTCTTACACATAAACATATGAATACTTTTTTCCCTCTTGCAAAGTTATCTACATTGCTTTTTACTGCTCTAATTGTGATATAACAAATTGGTATTTTCAGATTTATTTTTATGTTATAATGTTATGTTATTTTTATGTTATGTTTACTGTTATAATAAACTCTATCTTTTAACTTAAATCAAAATGAATTTGAATACAGTCCAGTAGATGACTGACTGACTGATTTATTTTGCTGGAGACAAGCTGAGGTATTTTAGAACTAGGAAGGGAGGGGTTTTATTTCATGTCTATTAAGAAAGGATTCAACAAATTAGCCTATGAAATGAGAAAAGCACTGGAAGAATTAGATACAGAGGTCTTTCATTTATGCCATACTTTCACTTAAAAAAAATAAGCAAGTCCACAGGCTGCTACGATTATAAAGAGACATGGCTGGCAGCTAATCCAGATGTTGGTGGTCAGAAGTTTTGCATCAGACATCTTTCAAATAAATTTTCATGACAGCATCTCATACACTTTCAGGGATGTGCTTGTGAAGCATTTTCTGCATGGTGTATGATACATAGGCACAAAGTGATTTCAGTGCAATCTGACACCAAGTATTTGCATCTCTACAGACAGGGGCATAATCATAGAATCATAGAAGGGTTAAGGTTGGAAAGAACCTCAAGATCAAGTTCCAGCCCCCCTGTCATAATGTAATTGTCTTAAAGGTAACCTTTATGTGGGCAGCTATTACAGGGCATTTTGATAAATATTTCCATTACTTGGGTATTTATTTGAAACAGAGATTGTTTTCTAGCATATAGTCTGGTTCTCATACGTAGAGAGAAGGAATAGAAGTTTGCCAAACAGGGAGTGTATTTGCCTTTACTCGCAAGAAGCAACTGAAATATTGTGCCTTTTCTCCAGGTGTTTATTAATGAGATGGGCTCATACCCTCACTTGACTAGCTTTCTCAGGCAATGGAAAACCATTTATAAGTTCTAAATAGCATCACTCACATTTTGTATCTTGTCTGACTTCCTCAGGCCACTAACTACAAGAATACTATAGAGCAAAATAGTAGCCATAGAAAAGTGTTTTTCTTTCATAGTTAAAAAAAAAAAAAAAAGACTATTCAATTTAGCTTATGTCTGAACTGTCAAATTGTTCTGTTGTGCACAAACACTGCTCATGGTGAAGCTATTTTACAGATACAAGTAATTGCTTCTTGTAAATGACTTCCCATTAGTTCCAGAGGATTCATCCAGTTTCTCGGATCACTCTCCATTTTCCTATTTCTCCTCACTGGCCTTTTCAGATGGTGTTATGACAGCCATTAAAGGATAAGAACAGGAGATTATAGTGAAAAAAAATAAAACAAGACCAACACCCACAAAATCACCATCTTCCTATTTGCTTGCCAAAATTGGTAAATATCTCATCAGTGACAGAAATGATGATCCACATGAGTCTGAGAGTCATGCTCTCAACTTGAACTTTAGGATTGATAGATTCTTCCTTTTCCCTCTCCTTTCAAATACACTTTAAGAGCACATGATTACAGATAAAGAAACAGGTTTCCTATTATGGGATACTGCACTGACTCATTTTGACATGTAAAGGAGTAGTTGCCTATAGCCTTCTAAAAACTACACTTGTATCATGTGATTCTAGTCTTATGAAACAGCAAAAAATTGCAGTCTCCTCATTCCACAAGGCTGAAATAGGAAAAGCTGCTTCTGATCAAACCTAATCATCATATAGGAACATTTAATTAAAAAATGTAATTATGGTACAGGAAAAAAATTACTGTGATCAGTACTGTGATGTTCTTCAATAAAGAAATTAGGCATATATTTTTATTAACTAACTCATTTATATTAAGCATTTTCCTGCAAGAGCTTTTATTACTAATGAAAAGAAAAACCAAACCAACACCTTAGCTCTTGTAGCTTTATATTCATTTTTGCTTTAGATACACACAGAATTCCTCATCTCTTCACAACCTCAGCATCCTTTATGCATCCACGGTATGTCTCATGTATATCTGACTGCGTGAGGGGTCTGTACCTGAACAAAGTCAGAACATTAATTTAAGCTACAAATGACCAAAATGCTAGAAAACACATCCAAGCTGTGATTTACCTTGTGCAACCTGTTCAGAAAAATGAATTTCTCAGACAGGCAAGTTTGAGCCTGGAGAATGCAAAGTGACCTGCAGCAGAGTATTGAGGTTTTACGGTTGCTCACAGTGAATCTGCTATGTTGCTTTCCAGACAAACCAAATCCATCCTTCCTCAATCTACACATGTGCCTGTTTCTATGTTTAATTCTATGTAGAAATTGAAGTTGAATTCTGGATCATTATTTAATGCTAGACAGTATTGATGTTGAAAATAGAAGTATATTTACTGCCCAATTCAGACAGCTGCTACCCTTTTATCAAGAGTGTCTAAGATTTATATGCAAAATCAATTTTTTCACAACTATTCAACTTCAGACATTTAGGATGAAACTTCTTACATTGTCCCCAATCTTTGACTGGAATGTTTTATGTAATTATATATGAAGAAGCACATGATTTTTCTGCTGTATCATCCCTTTAAATAGTTACTTAAAGTCAGTTTATGTTTAAATCTCTTTCCATATCTGTAAGAACTTCTGTCAAATTTCTTTAAGAAGTTGGCAAAACATTCTATATAATTGAAGTTGAAATTTCCATTTATTTCTAATTTTAGATGGAGGTTTTGTTCCATATTTGAAACATTTATATGTAATGAATGTCAGCTTTTTAGTAGGCTGTACTACATTATTTGCTTTCAAGCGAACATAAAAGTGTAAAGCATTTCTGCACTGTAAACCTTAATTTACATTTAAAGGATAATTTTCAGACAATAGGATTTTAAGGTCAGAATTTTGCCATGGAGTAGCTGTTTGCCAAGAACTGTTCTGTTTCTTAAGGAGGCAAGGCTGCTGCTTCATGGTAAGAGCTTTATTTAATTCTGTAAACATGACTACAATAGCCTCATAATGTGAAAATAAATGTGACACTGAAATTTAATAGAAAGAAAAGAAATGGAATAACAAAAAAGAAACATGCACTGCATATGAAATTAAAATGATAAGACTGAGTTGATAAACTGCTTTATTCAATCCTGAAAGATAGTCTTTCTGTGCAAAGAATCTCTTTTATTGGCAGTTTAGTAGTTTCTTAGTGTCTTTTGCATTTTTGTTTCACTTGCATCTATGAGGATTTCCTAAAATGAAGATACAATTCAGCAGATCTTTTGGGTAGTAACCAAACTAGTTATTTCTTTCCTGAAACACTTTTTAGCAAATAATCTCCAATTAATTCTGAGTCGGTTTTCCTACTCCATCCCAATCTCCATCCTAATCACGTTAAACTGAAGAATGAACTTTTCCACTGTCTATCAGTAATAAACCCATGGATATAAAATAAAAGTGAAACTGTGACTGAGGCCTGGGATTTGAATACCTTTGCAACTGCTAAATCAGTACTTGTTTATCGAGCCAAAACCTCATAAGGCTTCAATATAAAAAAAAATATAATTGCTACATTTATACTAAATCAGACCTATGTCAACTTTGCAGAGTAACGTCCCTTGCTTCTTTATGTATTTTTTTATCCTAGATTTTGGTTATCTCCAGCTTAGAATGATGACTAATCAAAAGGTATGCCTGCTTCTAACGCAAGTAAATTCTATTTTACAGAGGCCCTTAGGGTATTTCCATTCTTTACAATGAAAACAGTATCATTTCCAGTAACAGTAAGAATGATTTTGTGAACTGTATATTCAGTTGTAACCATCTAGAACACTTTTAATGGATTTCCTATAGGAAACATTAAGCTAAATTTTGCTGACAGGAACTGATTACCTTCGTCATCATTTCATCAGGCAATTGCAACATTAGCACCTATTGAGTACAAGGGGAAAATATGAGCCACAGCAGTCTAGTTATCCAAATAACTTGTTATCTGTATTTCCATTTTGATCCTGTACAGAAATATTACAACTGGCTTAACAGAAATCTTTTTAATGTTCTCTTCTATACCTGTTGGTTAATAGTTTTTTTATAGTAGTGAGGGCACATTTCTTTCATATATATAAAAAAAAATAAATATCAATGTGTTGATAACAGTTAGAATTACAACCTACTAATTCAGGAGAATAAACTGAAAAGCTATGGGCTAGAAATATAATTATGTGAAATCTATTAAAATACTTCCATTTAAGACACTGCAACATGCCTTGAATACTTTTGCATAGGTATCAGAAGGATTATTTTTTTGGGTCTTTTTTTATGTCCTTGTTTTAATCCAGCTTTGTAAAGTTAATATTCTAGCAAATTGAACAGATTAGGTCTGTATATTAGATGCTAAACTAATATCTTCTGTATGTTTGGAGTAAAGAGCAAGCAAAGGTGAAGTTTAGGTTGGGAAACAAAAAAACGGAAATCAAATCAGCCTTCTCAGGAGATAACAGTAATACAAAACAGATATGTTCTTTTAATGGAAGCTCAATACCTTTTGATGAACTAAGCCTAAGAAAAAACCTTTTCATTAAGGATTATCTGTCTCTTTTGCAGAGACATTATTGAAGATTAATGAATTTAACGAAATGCTCCATGTAAGCATCAAACTAAGAATTCTGTTGCTCAGACAGGGCAGTTGACTTCCTTCGGTGAGTTCACTCTTACAATATGCATCTAATCCTGAGCATGTGAGCATATTGTTTAATGGGTAACTGTTCAAGCTGAACAGCAAACTAACAAAAAAGAAATGTGGCCTGTATTTCCAGGCATGAAAGAAAGTGAAAGTGAAAGTAAAGATAATTAGTGAATTGCAGTCAATTCTTACAGAAGCGGTGGCTACAAAAATTTTTAAAACAAAGTGTGTAGAAACTCTTATCATCAACCATTTATGTCTTTCTAAGACACTGTTCTAGAAGAAAGAGTTTACAAAAAGAGGCATCAAACTTTTCCTATTACAGTTGATATTTTCTCTTGATTTAGTTCCAAAAGGCTATGGTGGAACAGCTTTCTTTTTTCTTCCCAACCTACTGCTTTGGAAGTGCACTGAGTGCCAGTGTGAGTTGATGGCTGAAATCAGGGGGGCCGAAGTCTTCCAGCTTTACCCATTACAAGATCACACCACCACTGCAGTGCCCGGTATACTTCCGCAGATAATCTCTATTCTTGCTTGACAGGCTTTTTTATCCCTGGAAAGGGTTATACGCACTCAAGTTTACTTGAAAGACAGGAGTGGGTGGAAATGGTTTATCAGCAGTGACAGTTGAAATTAGAACCTTAAAGCAGGGACTTCTACACCTGTACCTAACTCAGCCCCTGGACTGGGACACCATCAGAAGGGTATATTACAAACAGGTGTAGTCCACTAATAAACCCATCTTTCACAGTCTGTGCCTCTGGAGTAAAAGCTAAATTCCCAAAGGTGCTGAAAATTATGATTGTTACGCTTTTCTTAGAAAAATAATTAATGTCTGAGACAGGACCCTAAAATTTAGGTCTGGCTCCTTACTCTTCCCTCAGAATCTCAGCAACTGTTTGCACACCTCAACATGAGACACAGAATTGATTTTTTAGCTCAGACAAATAAAACCTGCAAACCTGGATAAGGCTCCAAATATTTTTTCTCAGTACTGAGATTTCTGGAGAAGGTGAAACTATTGTGATGTTTATTTGGGAAATTAAGTATAAATGGAGAATTGACTTTGTATCAAATTATAAGAATTACTCAAAATTCATAAAAGTAGAATGACTCAAAAAAATAAACATAGCTTGGAAATATAAAGTACATTTAGCTAAAAACAAAAATACTGGAGTTATTGTTTCTGCCTATTTAATTTTTAAATAATGAAAGGTTTCACCTGACAGAAGTCAGAAGTAAGAAGGGAATTAAAGAGAGACATTTCACCCTCAGCTGTACTTTCATTTTTCTGGCATCAAGTCATCCCCTTAATTGCCTGAGAATTTCCTCAGGGGCTTAATATTATTTATTTTTAGTCCATAAAATCCTCAAAAATCCAGATGCTTGAGGTAATGCTCTGTTGACCCTAATCCTTAGTATCAACAGATATCCTGTATTGGTTTCAGCAAGTCCCGATGATCTTTTTCCCCTTGTAGTCCCTTTCATAGAAATAATGAATCCATTATGGTGAGCTTCTGTTGGTCAAATTTCAATATGAATGCTCCTTTTTTTTTATTTAGCAACTGTAAAAACATGTAATGTATAGCAGTATTCAAAAATATACCATTGCATTATCAACACTTAAATGAATCCAACTGCTCTATTTTATGAGCCAAAATACGACAATGACCTCAAGTTTATTTCTTACTACAATCCTGCATCTTCTGCCAATTTTTATGCTCAATATGCATATTGACTACACATATGCGTGATTGTATCTCTCTATATACAAACATACTGTATATATGGTGTGTTTAGAATTTCCTCAATGTAACTATAAATATTTCTCTATCATAGAATCATAGAATAGTTAGGGTTGGAAAGGATCTTAAGATCAAGTTCCAACCCCCCTGCCATGGGCAGGGACACCTCACACTAAACCATGTCACCCAAGGCTCTGTCCA